>BQKN01000576.1:3376-23989 GCA_022839385.1 Asparagus kiusianus
CCATATGTTTTACTACCTCATTCGTGGTTTGTTGTTGTTGCTTAAACTCTTCATTCAATCTCGACTGAGTCGTCACAAACTTTTCCATCATATTTTCCAAATTAGACCTTTGGGGAGGGAGATTGGATTGAGGAACATGAAAACCAGGAGGAGCAAAATTAGATGCGGGCATGGGATTTTCAGGTGGGTTTCTATAAGAAAAATTAGGATGATTCCTCCACCCTGGATTATAAGTGTTGGAGAAAGGGTCTCCCTTCTGATTAAAGTTATTAACATAGTTAACATGTTCATTACTAGAGGTATTAAAGGATGAGGAATTGACATTCAAGTGCAGAATGACCCACATAACCACATATCTCGCATGCAATTGAAGTAGATGCCACAGAATTAATACTCAAGTTTTTAACTTTTTTAAACAAAGCATCAATTTTAGAGGATATATGATCTAAAGCATCGATTTCATACTTTCCTCCTTTTGATGTCTGAGCCCGCTCGTTCGCCCATTGATAGTGATTTTGAGCCATGTCTTCAATGAGAGTGTATGCCTCATCGATTATTTTGTTCATCAAAGCTCCTCCTGCAGCAGCATCAACAGTTATCCGAGTGTTGTAAGTGAGCTCGTTGTAGAAGGTGTGAACAATTAACCACTTCCCCATTCCATGGTGAGGGCACATCCTCAATAATTCCTTGTAGCGTTCCCAAGCTTCATAGAGTGATTCTCATTCCTTCTGTACGAAGCTTGTGATCTGCTGTCTCATCTGTGCTGTTTTACTTAGGGAAAAATACTTTGCAAGAAACGATCTAGACAACTGATCCCAAGTGGTGATGGCATGGACCCAGCTGACAATGAGTGCAACCAAGCCCTAGCCTTGTCCTTTAAAGAGAACGGAAATAATCTGAGTCGAATTGCATCATTGGTCACTCCATTAAGCTTCAAAGTGTCGCAATACTCCAAGAAAATCGACAGGTGGAGATTCGGGTCTTCAGTAGCACCTCCTCCAAACTGATTTTACTGAACCATTGAGAGCAATGATGGTTTTTGTTCAAAATTATTAGCTTCAACAGTGGGCCTTGTAATACTCGGGTGCATGCCTTGAGAATGGCAACGAAATCCTTAAGTAGCTGATTTTGATCACCCATTATAGCTTGCTCTGTGTTCCTTTGCTCCCTTATATATCTTCTTATCTCTGCAAGAGTCACTGATAGTTCTGGATTGTTTTCGTTGTGTACTTGTGTTTTTTGCCCTTGCATAAAAGAAAGTGAGTAGCGAAGAGAATATAAAAAAAATCTAGTCTAGCTTAATAATGTAAGCACTCAATATTAACACCATAGTCCCCGGCAATGGCGCCAAAAACTTGGTACGCAAAATCTGCAAGCGTACAGACTCGTTGTAGCTATCAAGGTCGATCCCACATGGACTAGGGGTTAATTACCAAATTTTACGTTATTTGGCTAGCTAGACTAATGAGTAAATCAGAAGAGATGAAAATTAAAAGAAATAAAATAAATAGCTAATCAAGTGGATTTCAATATAATGAAGGGCCAGGATTGGGTTTTCACCACAACTTCGAAGCTCAATCATGAATTATTTCGGTTCTTGGTGTCGGTTTAAACTAGAAAGGGTGAATTAGCCTAAATTAATCTAAAGCCTCTTTCAAGGTCTAAAGATCGTGCCTAATTAATCTTAATTAACCTACTTTCGTGGAATCAAGAATAAATTAAACATATTAAGTTTTATGCTAATCCAAATCAAACCCCCAAGGAATCTAGCCTACTTTCGTCGTTCGAAAGCCCTGCTTAATTTTTAGAGGTCCGATATTAATCTTCTCCTTTCAGTCATTCAATTAATTACCTATGATTGCTAATACGGTGATCAAGTGAATCAACAAAATTAAAACACCAAAAATCAAGTTTAAAGATTTAAACCTTCACCAAGAAGATATATTAATTCATCATCAATCACCAAAAAGTTGGGTTCTTTCCCAATCCTAGACAAGAAATCTACTTGCACATGATTGGGATAAGAGAATACATCAAGTAATTATGCAAATCAATCATAAAAAGAAATAAATCAAAGAGCGGAAAGAATTAACCCTTCTTTCAATTGAAATCTTCAAAATCAAAACTTACAATCCAATCTTCTACAAGAAATTAGTGTCTTCCTTCAATACTTGAACTCTAAAATAGTTGCTAATTGACGGCTAAGAGAACATAACAAAAGATGTCTAAACCCTAAGCCAAAATATCTATTTATATGTCCCCAAAAAATCTGGAAAAAGATAAGGCCCGCGCCATGGGAGTGGTACGCACCACACCAGGGTGTGGTGGAATCTGTTTTGCTTATTTTGTGCTTGTTTGTCCAGTTTTCAGTATTTTGGCTATAACTTTTGCGTCCTACCTAGGAATGAGGTGATTTAAGTTGTATTAGAAAGCTGTTGAAGATATCTATGATATTTATCTTTTGAGCTTTTCCGGATTCAAATGTCATCATGGTCGAAATTCCATATCTTTCATACTCGTGCATCCATTTTCTTCATGAACCATGCAATCGAAATCTTGTTGTTGCTTCAAACTCTTGTTCAACTTCCAACTATCATTGAATCTTTCAACCTTGAGCTAATACCTACATATAAGAACACAAACAACAACAGTATCCTCGATCTAAACACGAAATATGCATTAAACATCCGTAAATCATGCTTGAAACACACTAAGATAATACATATTTTACGTATTTATCATCTATAGAAAAGAATAAGGTATGACAGTTATGTGATCTCCTAAAAAATAAAAAAGCCATAAGATACAAATGGGTGCTTAAAAGGAAATACCATGTTGATGGATCTATTAATAAATTCAAAGCACGATTAGTTGCTAAGGGTTACAATCAGAAGGCAAGAATAGATTTCCATGAGACGCCTTCTCTTGTAGCTAAATTTACATCCATTAGAATCATTTTGGCTATCATTGCATATCTTGATTTTGAGTTATTCCAAACGGATGTTAAAACAATATTCCTTAGCAGAGAGTTGATGGAAATAATATATATACAACAACATGAAGGTTTTCAGGTGAAATGATAAGAAAATAAAGTTTACAAATTAATAAAATCTTTATATGGTTTAAAACAATCTTCTAGATTAGTTGTATTTTAAATTTCATAATGCAGCCACCAAACTTAGTTATATTCAAAATAAATTAGATAATTGTGTATATATCTTGAAAAGTGGGAGCAAATTTATTATATTATCTTTATATTGGATGATATATTGCTTGTCGAAAACGACATGAAAATGTTGAATAAAATCAAGGCAGATCTTAGCGAAAATATTGAGATGAAAGACATGAGAGATGCATCATATATTCTTCGAATTCAAATAATTCGTGATAAAAGTCTAGAATGCTAAGTTTAAACCAAGAAAAATATTTAAGATCAGTTCTTAAAAAGTGTTCGCGGGGAAAATAGTAGCTTTCTTCATTGATGATTCCATTGCACACTCGGTAATTGTTTATCGATTATAAAGATCCGGTCTTTTTATAAGATCCGGTTACAAGAAATCAACAAAAAGTAAAAATTACAACTTTCCTTATTTGTCGAACAAATCACGAGCTCCTGTTTTGCGGTCGCTCGCTTGCGTGGGTTGTTTGCCTGCACCGGGGGTTTATCCGTTGACCACCGTGCGATCTAGATCCGGGCAGATCTACACGATTCGACGGGTGCTATTTCACGAAGGAAATAACAGCCGGTGGGTACTATTTCACCAAGGAAATAGTAGCCTTTAGTTCTCGGGATCAAAGGCCAAGCTTTGATCCGGAGTATTACCTCGTATAGATCTCAGATCTGATTTCCTCTCTCGAACTCCTGCCTTTTGTGACGCGGATGCTCGCCAAGAACCAGATCTGAATGTCCAAGTCTTCAAGCCTTCAAAACTCAAGAATGAGATCTCAATTCGGCAGAGTTTCGGCTCCCCTAAAAAGTCCTCCCCAAAACAATGAACCAACCCCCCTATTTATAGGCAACCAGATCTGTGCCTTGGCACAGATCTGGGCCGGCCACCTCAAGGTGGCTCGGCTCTGGGCCGAGCCCCTCTAGGTGTTGGGTTTCCGTTGTTTTTTGTCTTTCGGTTCTGTACGTGATTCGGTTGTGTGGTTGACTTGTTCGGACTCGATTCGTTGACCCGATTTGGCAGTAAATCCGGTTCCTGATTTGGCAGTAAATTCACTTCTGCGTTCGAGTCCGAAACTGATCTTGATTTGATTGTGATTCATCCGAGTCTGCTCTTGTTTGGATGACTCGTTGACTCCCCGAACCGTTGGCTTGATTCCGCACGCGAATGGATGCATTTCGTTGCTCGCGTGCGATTCGTTGACCTCGTCGCCTCGTCACTCGATGGTTTATCGAATCACCGTGCCGAGCTGTGCTAAGGGACCTATAGGCAATTTTATACGCCTACAGATACCCCCTCCAAAGTATTTCAGCCTTGTTCTTTTATAGAAGAGACTGGAATGCTTTGGACATGATTGCCCCAACCTTCAGTCGGTGTAACGGGACTTTGGAATAGCTTCTGTTTTGGATTCCTTCAATCCTTCAGGCTATTCGGTGCTTTGTCGAACGTCTATAAGGATTCCGGTGCTGCATTTATTGTCTGACCGTTGTTGGAATTTTGAACTTGAAGTCGATTCCTGATTTTCCGATCTTTAGCTCGTGTTTGTTGGTTCAACTGACCCTCGATTGTTGACGTTGAGTCTTTATTTGCGACGCGTTGTCCAGCCTTGTGTTATTGAGTTATCCTTAAGAATATTTTTAGAAAAATATTCTCCAGGAACTTCTCAACAAAAAATAGGGAATAGTTTATACTCGTATACCTTATTGGAGTAGTTTTTAGGTTCGAATGATCTGAACCGGCTCGATAATGACCCAAAAAAGGCAGTAATTGGGCTCAAAAATCCTTCCAACCCCTCCAAATGTATGGGAGAGGGGAGAAAAGACAAGGGACTGAACCCTCGGTCGATCTGAAGTCGTTTCGATGTTTGGTTCAGCTTCAATTTGAATTCTTTCTCAACTCTGGTTCAAACTGGTTCAACCTGGTTCAAGACTGGTTCAACCTGGTTCAGGACTGGTTCAAGACTGGTTCAAGACTGGTTCAGACTGGTTCATCCTGGTCTGGTCTGGTTCAGTCTGGTTCGGCCTGTTTCAACCTGGTTTGGCCTGGTTTAGCCTGGTTTGGCCTGGTTCAGCCAGTTCTGGCCTGGTTCAGGCTGGTTCAAACTGGTTCAGACCCTATAAAAGCCCCCTTTTCTTCCTCTCTAGGGCCGGCCCCCCCTTGTGCTCCTCTCTTGATTTTTCTTCCCTCGAGCATTTTTTCTCCTTCAAACCTTGAAATTTATCTTAGATCTAGGTTTCCTCTTGATTTTAGACCGAAAAATCCTTTAAAACTTCCATATTTAAAGTTTCTCTCAGGCCCCTCGATCACGTGGTTCGAGCATCTTTTAAGGTCTAATTTTTGTCGGATCCTCGAGCTTTTCCTCAGGTAAATCCTCCATAATTTTTGGATATTTCATGCTTAATTTGGTACATGAATTTGTGGGATTGCATATGAGGGTTAGGGTTTATGATTTGGCGCCTCGAGCTTCTCTTTCAGGGGGTAGAATTTGGCAATTTGAGGGATTTAGTTGAAATAAAAGAGGAACTTTTTTCTGGATCTGATCCCTCAATTTATTTTACAGGTCACCATGTCCCGTATTGCGAGAGGTCTATCTTCTACCGCGTCGGCTGATGGCGCGCCTCCCTCTTACGCTGGTGAGCTATTTTTGGCATATTTGGAAATTTACAAATTAGTCCTTTTTTCCCTGGAAATTTGCAAATTTGTCCTTTTACCCCACGTTGTTCTCCTTGGTGAGACAATCGAGAAGAGCCTTGATTCTCCTTGGTGAGGATTGACGCTTTAAAGATAGGTTTTGTTTGGTCAAAACCATATCTCATAATAAAGGGGGCGATTTGAAGCTGCATTGTGTTTTATAAGGCAGGGATATATTGTCAATATACCCTATCTTGTGATTGCACAATGTGGCCAAGTCGTCTCACCCTTTATAAGGCAATGACTCTATCTTACTCATTTGTAAGATGAGTTCAATTTCCTTTTATAATTGAGACTGACAGATGTTTAACTGTTTATTTCCAGTGGGATATCCTTCTGGAACGTTCTCATCTCATGCAGTATACGGGCGTCGTGGCGAGTACTATTCGACTTCCGACGATTTTTCCCCTATTTCAGTTACTCCTCAGTTTGCTTTGGGCACGTTGACCGAGGTTGCCCAAGTGGTGAAGGAGGGTGGACATCGAGCTCTTCGACAGTTGATCACAGATGCGCCTTTCGTGAAGGATGCCAGTTCTATTCAGCCTCTCAGGAAGAGCGACTTTTTATTTGGCGACTCTGTCAGAGATCCGAATGCAGTGTTTATTGATGCCGAGCAGTGGCTTCATAAAACCGGTAGTGGTTTCATATATTTGCCAAAGATTCCTCGGCATCGTTCGTTGACTGAACTTAGGCGTCAGGCTGTGACACGGGAGATGTCGTGGCGCTTGACGGAGGAGCATGAGAGCGTTCACTGCGGCTACATCACTCATCAGGCAGTTCCTGGTTCGAGCAGGAGTCATATCACTGGATTACGTCCTGGAGTATTGGGGCTGGATGCACCACCATGTAACGAATTCCTTGCCACTGCTTCTACTTTGAAGAATCGCCTCGCTGCTCTAGGACGGGAGATGCCTGCGACGCGTCACAGATTTTATGGCTGGGTCCATTCTTTGGACAAGCTTTGGTGGACCCGCATGACGAAGTACGTCTTAAGCCGATGGGGAGAGGAGTTGCACGCTTGTGGTTTATATGCAGCCATTCATGCCACCATGTATGGCTTGCCTATCAGCACGAGGCATTTCTTTGCTTTGTGCGAGCTTTATAATCCAGATTCGAACACCTTTCTGACCCGGCAAGGGGAGTTGGGCTTGGCTCTCCATGAGATGCACAGGATTTCTGGTTTGCCCATGGGACAGATGCTATATCAGGAATACTTTCCCTCCAACCATGAATTGAGTCAGCTGAAAGATCGTATGCCCGACTGCTATGAGACTTTATGGGACCTCACATATCACTATCATATTGCTTTGGCGCAGTCTGAACCTTTAGCGAAGAGGACTAAGTCATTCGTGAGTCTGAAGCAGTTTGCATGTTACTTGTTCAGGAATCTAGAGAGCAATTCTGGCGAGGATATTTGTGAGTTGTCACCACTCACTCCTTCAGGGGTGAATAGTCTATTGAAGAAGATTGATGCTCGTTCCTATACCATTAGTAGTCCTGAGAGTGGCTTTCCTACAGGGACCAAGTTTAAATCGTTCTTATGGCATGCGACCGTACCGATTCGACCGATGACCCTTCTTGCCGGTTACCCCGCTATCTGGTTAAAGAAATGCGTGGTCCCATTTCAGTCTGGTGACACTTTGCCCTTGGAAGTGCTCTACCCAGCGGTTCAGCTCGCCTACAAAAAGGAACTTTCGCTTCTTCCGGTCATGGTGGCTAACATTCATCGAGGGCTTCGACAGATTTCTAGTGCCTTTACACGGAAGGAAAGTGACTCGCCAGGTCAGATTCCCACTATTAAGGTGGAGCTTCCGTATACTTATTTGATGGCTTGGTTCGTCCTTCACCGTTCTGATATGATGTCGGTACCGAACGCCACAGACCACTCCGTTCCCCTACTACAGTTTCTTGAGAATGGCAAGTGGAAGGGGCGAGGATTTCCTGACATCAGACAGCAGCTGCAGGTCCACAAGTGTTGGGCGTTTTCCACTTGCTTTCCGCAGTTCTCCGGCCGATACGGCGAGTGTTTGATTGATGAGGAGAGGCCGAGGGAGTATCGAACTCATCTAGACATCGGCTGCTTTAACTGGCTGGTGAACATTAGGCCGGGTTATCTGACTTTCCGGGTGAGGAATCAGTGTTTCATAGAGTCATATCTACCCTACCGATTCGCTCGCCAGTTTGGCTATGATCAGCTTTACGTCGAGAATCCACGTCAACAGCTTCGGACCCACGGCGGTTTGGTGGACGGTCTCCGGGCATGGTTGTGGACCGTGACGGGCTGTACTGGTGCTAAGTTCAGTCTCCCGAGTGCTGATCGGCAGTTGAACCTCACCTTCTTAAGCTGCAAGTGGTTGTTAGCAGCTAATAAAACTATCCCCGTGAAGCCGATTGCAGAGCTAGAGGCCGAGGAAGCTTCTCAGGTTGATTCTCGTAGGATTTGGGAAAACGCTCGGTCACAAAGGATACAGAACAAGACTCGTCGGATTGATGAAGAGGGAAAGAGGGTCTTCCATTCTGCAGACGAGGCTTCAGGCGGAGATCCTGAAGATTACGAGGACTTTTCCGAACGAGGTTAACTATCCATTTTTTTCTTCTGTCTTCCAGAATTATTAAAACTGACAATGGTTTGATGTTTTAGGGACCATTAGTGACCAGGATGAAGAGTTCCATCCTCCTCCCCAGGCGAGACCTTCGATTATTGTCCCTGCTGCTAGGCGGAAGAGATTAGCCCGCAAGCCGCGTGCAGCTTCACAAGTATCTGATATGGATTTGGCTGGTGATGATCCTACTAGTGATGGAGGTAACATCTACCCTGTAAACCATCCTCTTGATTATTCAGAACTTCAACTCATGCTTTTCCATTTCTATATAGGAGAGCGTGGGGAGAGCGAGATGAGTCCTGATCCTGTTCCTGTATCTCCTAGCGAGCCTGACTCACCGCACCAGGTAGAAAGGCCTGCAGGAGCTGCCGACGTTAGGGAGGATATCAATGTAGGACCCGATTCAGTGAATCTAGGTACATCTACCATTGACAATATATCTTTTAGATGGCACACAAAGGAGTCGAATGATTCGGAATTTGTGCACTCCCTAATTGTCTCTGTGCTTCTCGCTCTTTTAGATAACTTGCAGGAGGCGAACGTGGATCTTGGGAATAAAGAGGCTAACGCACCCATAAGAGGTAACTCATTTCTATTGGTTGTAGTCTCTTTATTCTTCTTTGGTACTTATATTTCCTTGTGTCAGATTTCTCGACTGATGATTTTGACGAGGAAGGCTTGCTTGTGGACACTCCTATGCTCCACTTCATGTATGGCTCTCCTCAAATTGATGACCAGTTGCCTGGAGATATGTTTCCTGAGTCCGCATTCCCTAAGAACCCCGAGGATGGTTCTTTTGAAGGTACGTGCCTCTTCCCAAGTTAATTATAGGACTAGCCAATTTTTGACTAATGCAGCTATAATGTGATGCATCTGAGAATTCTGTTTTGTATTTGACAGGATCTTTTGTCGAGACTGCTCCTGTTGAGCTGGCTGTGAGACCAACTATACCAGTTGATACACCCACAGCCATCACACCTCCACTACCCCCAGTGACTCAAGGGGAAGAAGGTATAAATCAAACCACTGAAAAATGCTATTCATTTTCTCATTAAGACTTTTGACGGACTTCTCCCTTTTTGTGCAGGGCGTTCTTCTCGTCTTCATGTCCTAGCGAAGGAATTGTTATCTGACAATGACCCTGAGAAGATCGTCATCTGCATAGAAGTCCGCTCCTTCTTCTCTTTCGTGAATGCTATGATTGGCAAGCTCTTCCACGGCGGACTTTTCCTTCACCAGTTTAAGCCTTTCCTTGATTCTAGGATAAACTCAATAAGGGACGCAGGATATCCGGATCTGGCAAAGGCTATAGTCGATGACCTTGACTGCCTAGAGCATGAGCTTCAGATGTTTCGTGAGCTCCGGGATGCGGGGGCCTCTTCATTCGTTGCTACCGAGCTGGATACCCGCTTACAGTCATTGCGCGAGACTCAGATTCTTGCTGAGCTCGAGATTCAGATGCAGCGGGACCGAGTAGATCGAGTTGAGACCAGTCTTGCTGCTAGATCATCTTCACTTGCCGAGCTCGACCTTTCTATTACCTCTTGTGCGACCGAGATAGACCAGCTCAGAAGAGTACTCCGTGAAAAAGAGAAGACTTTGGGTATTCTTCAGATGACGAAAGCACAGGATCAGCAAATCCATACTGCCTTATCTGATGAGTTGAAATCCTTGAAGCAGAAGCTAGTCGAGACAGAGGAGATTGCTGCGAAGACTTCAATCACCACCGAGGAGTCCATCAGAGCTGAACTTAGGCAAGCTTATGATGAGAAGCTGTCTAAGATCAGTCAGCAGATTTTTGGTCATGGGCTTGATGTATGATTTTGTTTGCTGAGTACTTTGACTTTTGATTCTCTTAATGGAACTGGT
The DNA here is from genome assembly GCA_022839385.1 of Asparagus kiusianus. Lineage (NCBI taxonomy): Eukaryota > Viridiplantae > Streptophyta > Magnoliopsida > Asparagales > Asparagaceae > Asparagus > Asparagus kiusianus. The sequence continues at coordinate 13,707 of BQKN01000576.1, forward strand.
TTTCATCTTTATCTTTACTATGATTCGTCATTCCGTTTGAAATGATTGACCATAATACTCATAGGATTTTTGGCAAACCCTCAGCCATCAACGGGTTTGATGAGCCTTTACCGACTACCGTTTGAGTCGGGCTAGCATGCAGATTGTTTAAATCCGTTCCGCACGTGACGTTAAGCTAAAAGAGTTAACCCTTTTAGTGCTACGATATTGAATACGTAGACTTCGTCTTTTTTCCGTGAAAAGACTAAACAGCAACGTGTATGAGACGTTGACTTAGGATTTTTGGCAAATCCTTAGCCTTCAACGGATTTGACGTGCTCTTACCGACTACCGTTTGAGTCGGGCTTACATGCGGATTGTTTTGGTCTGTTCCACATGTGACGTTGTGCTAAAGGAATGAACTCCCTTAGACTTTGTGCTATGATGTCGAATACATAGACTTCGCCATTGTTATAGGAATAGGCTACCCGACGACACGTGTTAGGTATTGATTTTAGGATTTTTGGCTAACCCAGCCTTCAACGGATTTGATTAGCCTTTACCGACTACCGTTTGAGTCGGGCTAGCATGCGGATTGTCTAAATCCGTTCGCATGTAACGTTGCGCTCAGAGATTGAATCCTCTGAGATTTGTTGCTATGACTTCGAATACATAGACTTCACCATTGTTATGGGAATAGGCTACCCAGCAACGTATATTAAACGCTGACTTATCCCTACTTAGGCTTCAGGATAAAATACCCCAGAATCGAATTCTGGTGTCTCTTTCTACGAAAAAAGATTAAACCGGCGACGCATGTTAGGCGCCGGCATATCCTTTCTTAGGATTCAGGATGAAATTCCCCATGCGTATGAGGCATGGATTTTGGTGTTATTAATAACAACCTGCCACAATGTTGAATATGCGGACGGGTGTTCTTTTTAACGGTTAAGAACTAACCGGTAGCGCGTGTTAGGCGCAGACTTATCCCTGCTTAGGATTCGGGATAAACTTTCTAGGATGAATCCTAAATTCTTGGAAAAGGATTGGTGTGGGGAAGGAAGAATTTTATATTCTATTCCCCGAGTAAGGAAGGAAGAATTTTATATTCTGTTCCTTGATTCTGGAAAGGAAGAATTTTATATTCTATTTCCAGTGCTGGAAAGAAACTAGAAGTGGGATCTCCACTCCGAGAATCCGAAAGATCTAAATAAGCTTACCTTTTATAGGATTGGTTATCTAGATGGGTTTTTCGTTTATCGAAATGAAGTTTCAACTCTGGTTATAACCATGAAGAGGTTTAACCAAAGAGAAAAGAAGGGAGTTCTTTCGTTTATCGAAAGGAGACTCTGAATTGCAAGTGGACCTCTTGTTCGTGGAAAGAATCAAGAGGGGGAATTTTTGATGGTTTGAAAGATAATTTTGGTGAACCCACTGTCAATTGAAATTGATCAGTGAGGGATTTTGGTGGTAGGAAAACAATTTCGGGTTATCCTCTTGAATACTAAGTGGAATATTCTTTGAGGAACTTCCCGATAAATGGGTTATCCTGAATGTACTAGGGATAGTACTTTTTCAGGAACTTCCCATTTATTGGCATTAATTGCCTGACGCCTTCCAGAGAAATAAGGCGATATGCGTCGTTTGAGTAGACTGTGTCTATCACAAACGGTCCCTCCCATTTGGGTTCGAATTTACCCTTCTTCTTGGAGTTGAGGATTATCGGTCGGCGAGCAGCGAGGACCAGATCTCCTTCCTTGAAGCTTCTCTGTCGGACTCTTTTGTTAAAAGCCCTAGATATCCTGGCTTGGTAAAACTCAATGTGTTGTTGAGCTTCCAAGCGCTTTTCATCTAACCTCTCGAGTTCTTCGAGACGTTTCTGATGTTGCTCTTCGGTCGTCATCTCCGTTGCGAGAGCGATCCGAAGGGAGGGGATTTGAATCTCCAACGGTAGCACAGCTTCACATCCGTATACCAACGAATATGGGGTAGCTCTCGTAGGTGTGCGTATGGTGGTACGATAAGCCCAGAGCGCTTCGCCAAGTTTATCGTCCCAATCTCGTTTATTGGTCTTCACGAGCTTTGACAGGATCTTGATGATCGTCTTGTTAAAAGTCTCAGCTAATCCGTTCGCAGCGGGATAATAAGCTGTCGACGAAACATCTTGAATCTTGAACTTGTCACAGAACCTGACAAAAGCGTTGCTTATGAACTGTGGACCGTTATCATGAATGATCCGTCTTGGCACGCCGTGTCGGTATATGACATGATGCTTGATGAAATTGATGACGTTGTTCGTCTTCACTTCTTTAAGCGAAATTGCTTCAGCCCACTTTGAGAAGTAATCCGTGATTGCGAGAATAAATCGATCACCTTTGACTGAAGGGGAAAGATAGGACCAACGATGTCCATACCCCATGTTTCGAATGGCCAGGAGGTGGTTAACGTGTGTAACCGTTCCGGTGGTTGGTGCATATAATTTGCATGCACTTGACAAGCGTGACATCCTCGCGCATATTCGATCGCGTCACGAACCATTGTTGGCCAGAAATATCCCATTCTTCTGATTCGATCATATAGCTTGGGACCAGGCTGATGCGCGCCGCACTCTCCTTCATGTGCTTCCTTAAGAACTTCTTTTGCTTCTTCGTTCGAAAGGCATCGGAGGAGCAAATCATCATACCCTCGACGGTATAATGTACGGGTCTCGGTATTATAGAAGAACCTTGGTGCTCTTCGGCGAATAGATTCTCTTTCTTTCACATCCTCCGGCAAAATACCATATTGGACGTAGTCAATGATGGGAAAACCCCAATCTTGGGACTCAGACCCGATTTGAGTTGAGTTCACCTCCTTGGCGTTCGCATTTCTGTCATCTTCCTCTTCGATATCCATATTGTATATGGGTATACAGAGTTGATGTGATCTCACTGTGACTAGCAGTTCAGTTTCGGGCGGCTGCGCGAGTGATACTGCTAGTGCTGCCAGTGCATCCGCATAAGCGTTTTGGAGACGAGGGATGTACTCGATATAGAATTCTTCAAAAGAATCTGCCATTTTGACGGCTTCCTGGTGGTATGGGATCATGTCTTGGTTCCTGACTTCATACTCTCCACGGACTTGATTAACGATCAATTGAGAATCTCCAAAAGCTTCGAGATACTCGACCCCCAGCTCCTTAGCGAAACTGAGTCCAATAAGGAGCGTGTTGTACTCGGCTACGTTATTGGAACATGGATCTGTCAGAGAGTAAGCCCGAGGCATCACATGCTTCCCCGGGGAAACTAAGACAACTCTAACTCCAGCGGAGATCTTAGAACATCCAGGGCTTATCGCCAAATTAGCTGCTCTTGAAGCACCATCGAAGTACAGTTGCCACACTTGTTGATGCGACGTGGTGTTAACCTCGTGGGTTTCATCCGGCAAGTCATCATATACTTCTGCCGTATCTGTTGTCAGACTTGCCTCCAAAAGATCACAAATCGCTTGTCCTTTGACCGACTTCTGCTGTTTGAAGTGCAGATCATACTGGGACAAGAGAAGGGCCCACTTCGCTAACCGCCAATTCAACGAACCCGGTTGCGTCATAAATACCCGTACTGGATTAACGTTAGAGATAACGTAAATCGTCTGTCCGACCAAGTAATGCCGCATCTTTTGTACCGCGAATACCAATGCGAGGCATTCTTTCTCAATCATCGGGTATCGGGACTCGGCGCCCACCAAGGTCCGACTTAGGTAATAAACTGCCTGTTCGTGACCATTATCATCGTCTTGTGCTAATAAAGCACTTATCGAATGGTTCATCGCCTTGATGTAAATCAAGAACGGTTTACCTGATTTTGGTGCGACAAGAACAGGAGGGTTCGTCAGATACGTCTTGATATCTTCGAGTGCTTTTTGGCAGGCGTCGTCCCAAATAAATGACACACTTTTCTTGTTTAGCTTAGAGAAAGGTTGGCACTTCCCAGAGAGATTTGAGATGAACCTCCAGATGTAAGCTAAACGCCCTTGCAATCCTCTGAGTTCCCTTAGATTCCTCGGGGGTTGCAATTCATGTATCGCCTTTACTTTGTCAGGGTCGATATGTATACCTTTAGTGGTGACGACAAATCCAAGGAATTTTCCGCTGGACATCCCCAGAAAAGATTTAGTGGGGTTCATCTTCAATTGATGACTCCGCATGAGATCGAACATCGTCTTCAAGTCTTGATGTGATCTTTATTTGCGGCTTTTTACAACCAAATCATCAACGTAGCACTCGACCGTTTTCCTGAGGTGCTTTTGGAAAATCTTCGTCATCGCTCGTTGGTATGTGGCACCTGCATTCTTTAGACCGAAATGCATCACTGTGTAGCAGAAGACACCGAGGAGCGTTCTGAACGCTGTATGCTTCTCATCATCCGGGTGCATCTTGATTTGGTTATACCCCAAAAAGCCATCCATGAAGGACATCCTCTCAAATCCGCACGTATTGTCGATGATGACGTCCGTGATTGGGAGGGGAAAGTCGTCTTTCGGACATACCGCATTCAGGTCCCTGAAGTCGATGCATATCCTGATCTTACCATTTTTCTTCATGACTGGGACAATATTAGCTAGCCAGTCTGGATGTTGCTATTCTCGGATAAATCCTAAGTCGATCAACTTCTTAACCTCTACCTCAATGGCTTCCATAATCTGCAGATGAAACCGTCTCTGCTGTTGTTTGATAGGTTTGGCATCCGACTTGATATCGAGGCGGTGCATCGCCACATTGGGGTCGAGCCCTGGCATGTCTTCGTAGTTCCAAGCGAAGACGTCGATATATTCCCTGATAAGGGAAATTAATTCCTCTTTCTCATCTGGGGGAAGACTATCGCTGATGAATATGAGCTTTGGGTTGGCCTCATCGTCCATATTAATTTGGACTATTTTGTCTTTAGTGGGGGGTTCCCTTTGTTCAAACCTGTCTCCGTACTACAGGTTCAGATGATGAACCCATGGGTCTTCCCACGTTGGCATTTGCTCATCGTCCTCCATCGTAGATGGATCAGCTGTAGTCATGTTCAACATTAGGGTCTTGAACATTTCTCCCAAACTTGTGTCGGAATCCTCAGCTGAAGAATCAGAAGAGTACCCATCCTTAGCTTTGTTAGCAATTTGATCGATAATTTGCCAACCACATTCATCATCAGACGAGGAAACATAGCCTAAGCCTCTTTTGTGACGGTAATAATCATCCGGTTTCCCTTTTGGTACATATGCTGCTTTGGCTGGGATACGGGAACCTCGATCAAAGTACAAACCTTCTCCGAGTGCGAAGTCATATCCCTGTTTTTCCATGAGCTTGCGCGCTTCCGGACTGTACTTAGATAAATGTCGACTAGGCTTGTCTTCCTCTTCGTCTTCTCTTAGGAAATGATCCGGTAGTGGAAAATTCTCTCCTTTACCATAAATCACTTCTTTTTGCCCCCCTGTTTTGGCAGGAACAATCCGGGTTGTTCCGAAAGAATGCTGGAGGCGTTTCTTCGTTACATAAGATGATCGGAGCGACATACATAAATCAGGATTATCGTGTAATCCCTTTATCGCATCATCAAGAGACAAGGAGTACTCTAAATCATCTTTTATTTCAATATTGGCAAGTTGTCAGTTACAACTGCCATCTGACGATTATTCATCGTCAAGATTGATTACAAAGGGTACAATGTTATTTAAAACAAAACCACCATTGTAATCGAATCCGGCTTCGGAATCAGCTTCTTCTCCGCTGTCCGTGCCCTGGACCGATGGTTCCGTATCGGATTCGTTACCATAAAGGAGAGAATCAGTGAAATAATTCTCAAACCCTTTAAATGGTTGCTTATCCGCGACCACCGTCCTGACCCTCCCCTCAGTGTCGACATATTTCAGACACTGATGTAGGGTGGAGGGAACTATAACGTTACTATGGATCCAAGGCCGACCCAACAGTAAGTTATATGATGTCTCAGCATCAATCACATAGCACGTGACCTCCGTCTTCAAATCGCCCATTTGACACTTTATCCGGATCTTTCCCAAAGGCCTTGACCCGCTGGTGTTGAATCCGTAGATAACCGTGCCTGTAGATGCTAATTTGCTGACTGGAATGCCGAGGCTATGCATCAAACGAAGCGGCATTATACTCACAGTAGAACCCAGATCCACTTGGATTCGGTTGACTTCGCTGGAGCTAATGTACCCGATGAAGTATAGGGGCCGATCGTGGTTCGAATTCTTCGTCTGCATATCCTCTTTAGTGAAGGTGATGCAGGGAAGATTCTTGGCCGCTACGTTGCATTGTTGAGCTAACAGTTCTGGTTCTTCAGGTGCCGGCTTGATCTGAGTGAGGAACGCTTCTGAATCAGCCAAGGCCTCTTGTAAGGCTTCCCTGGTCTCCTTGGACAACCGCAGCAACTCATACAGCATTATCCGTGCTGGGATATTGGCTAATTGAGCCATAATATCGAAAATACGCGGAGTTTTTGAGCTCTCCAGTTTATCTCTTCCAATCGGACGATTGAAACGAGACTGCTTCGGATTCGGCACCTCTTGGGATCTCTTTTCTTTCTGCTTATCCACCGGCTGCCGTCGAGCCTCCTCAACCGGTTTAGGAACTGCAATCACCCCTAGCTCTGTGAGAGTCTTGGTTGGTCCCCGTTTTGTCACTCCCTGCTCAGCTAACTGATCATTGGGTGACGGATAGTTGAAGTGGTACTGGTTCCCACTTCTGGTGGCAAAGACTTCTTGTTCATCCTCGGAAAGTGGGAAGGTAGGAGCTTCATCGCCACCTTCTTCAAAGATTGTGGAAGTTACGTTGCATGCCTTGCCTTTGCCCTTTCTTTTCGAGGACGTTGCCCATTGCTCATCTTCAATGAGATCCGGATGAACCCAGAGGATTTCGCCGTTCGGGGCTGTGTGTGGCACAAGTCCCTTTTGGCGCTGTCCGTGCGGGTCATCATTCACCGTCTTCATCCCGACTTTGGTGACGCGTTTTGGCTCGAACCAAGTTGTAGGCACCGATCCAAAGCTGATTGACACCGCGTTTGCCCCTACATTCTTGGCAGGCTTCGGAGTTATGACGCCCACGTCAATTAATGCCTGGATCTTGTCCTTGAGGTGGTAGCATGACCTCATAGGGTGATGGACCGCTCTGTGATACGCGCAGTACTTCGGATCCGTCACTTTGCTGGCCCCCTCTTGATCTACAATCGCCGGCAGCTGGATTTTGTTGTTCTCCAACAAATACTTGAAGATGGTGGGCACCTCGTCATCTTTGAAGGAGTACACTTTCGGAAACCTCGGCTCTGAAGATTTTTGCTTCTGAGGCCGTTGTTGCCAATGCGGCTGCGATTGTTGTGTCGCTCGCTGCTGTGGCTGCTACTGAGATTACAGTTGGAAAGTTTGATTAGCATCAACTGTGTTAGCATGTGCCTTACCCTTCCCTTTCGGGACGAAGTTTTGTTTCGGAGGATTTGCTGCCGGTTGGCCTCTTTCCGCCTTCTTTCTCCTGAGGAATCGCTCAGCTTGCTCCCCTCGGACCTTCAGATCCTTCCATGTCTTGGATGGTGCTGTGCCCATTGCTTCCAACACGTCCAACGAAAGATTGTTGTGGCAGGTCTGGAGGATGAACTCCTCAGTGATCGGGTCCCGGCAATTCATCGCCTTGTTCCGGAACCTTTTGATGAAGGTGTCGACTAACTCCCCGTCTTTTTGTTTCTCGTCCAGCAACGATCCAATAGATATCTTGGTGTCATCGTCGAAGAAGTTGGTGAGGAACTTAGTCTCCATATCGTCCCAACTATTCACGCTACCTGGCTTAAGGCGGCGATACCAATCGAAGACGGCTCCGCGAAGAGTGCCAACGAAGGACCGTACCATCAGAGGCTCATTGCCAGAGATGACCCCCAGATGTGATTTGAAGTAAATCACATGCTGAGTGGGTGAACCCATCCCATTAAACAGCATGAAGTTAATTAGACTGAACTTCACCGGATATGGGATTAATTCCCACTCTCTTGGGTATGGACAAGGAATGCCCGTCTTTTTCACCTCTTGAGCAGAAATCAACGTATTGATCTTGTTCTCGAGGTTCTTGATCTTCAAGTTTTCACCCGAGTTTTCGTCAGCACGATTCTGAGGTGGAAGCGTGGTGTTGTGACTAGTATTCTCATTACCACCCCCTGCATTGACGGGCGGATTATTGGCATTGCGAGCTTCGTCTGTATCCGTATGCTCATCCTCCTGAACGACCTGGTTACGGCGGCTTGGTTCGCCTTGCTGGTTCGTCAGTGCCTGGATTTGTTGCTCATGCATTTCTCTCATGTTTTGCAAAGCCATCTGCATTTCAAACTTGAAGCTCTCCTGTTGCTTGGCCATGGCATCTTCGAGCATTTTGGCCACTTGTTCCGCGCTTATCATGAATGACTCGCGGGGTTGCCCTTCACTGGATACGGTGTTATCAAATGCAAATGCCGAGCCAGCATCTGATTCTTCATCTCCCGAAGGTAATCTTGTCCGAACCCTACCGTAGGTTCCACGAATAATAGCTTCGGACTGCAGACGAGTTACACGACGGGGCACCTCTGGAATCGCCTCGGGGTTGTCCTGAGCCGATGTTCCCTTGCTGGTCATATTGGCGGTGACCCTCGGAAATTCTCCATCACCGACCACCGTTCTTCTTTGCCGGAAATGCCTATGCCTTGGTTTTGGCGTTCCAGTGCTGAGGCTTTCGAAAACCGAAACTCTTTCGGGGACCGCCTTGATGCAATTGCACTCAGACAGTACCGCCCGGATAAGCTTTGAACAAGGGCACTGAGTTTCCAGCCTTCGAGGACTTCTCTTTCTGGCTTTGCTCGTACCCCCAACACGATAGTACAGCTCGTCTGTTTGAAAGTCGGAGCAACCTATCGTGTGTTGGCATGATTTCCCAGGTATAACGTCATCGTCCTCAGACGATAACATTTCCTTCTGAGAGCGAACTACCTTCTTCGGGCTTTTGAGAGTCACGTGTCTCGAGACACGCCTTTGTGGGCGTGAATTCTCAACGGGCTCCTGAACTTCAATGTGTAGCGTAGTGCGCTTGGTTGCCCTGATTTTCTCGTCATGTTGAGGGTTGTGGCGACCCCCAGCGTGTTGAATCGTTCGGGACTTCTTCATTGGCCCCAAACGTTCCTAGACTGGAGCTTTGCCTCGTTCGTTGGGAAGTGGACCGAGGCGCTCCAAAACCAACTTCCTTTTCTGGGACGGTCCTGTGGGATCTCCTGGAACAGTTGTGGAAATCATCAGCGGTTTGGATTGATTCGCCGGAAGTTACACTTTCGACGGCTGCAATTGTTGCTCCTTGGTCTGAACCACTGCTTCAGACTTTGACCTCCAAACTTTGATGGTAGCTTTTTGGCCACCTCTTTCTGCATCCTTCTTCGGGCTTCTTCAGCTTGAGCCCGTGCCTGCACTGATAATGGGCGGCGTTTGCGGATGCGCTCCTCGAGCGTTGAACGATTTCGTTTGACACGGACCCATTCGTTCGCCGGCGGCTTAGAGGAGCTACCCTTCATTTGTCTTTGAGGCTGTTTTCCTCCCTTGTTCTTCAGATCCGCGTTGTAGCGGATCCCGTCAACAGACTCCATGGCCTTTGCGAATTGTTTCGCAAGGCGTTGACGCTGCCTCTGGCGAGCTCTCTTAGAGAGAGTCACCACGCCTTCAATGGCGGATTTGACCTTCTTAGAGGCCGGTGGAACTTCACACGATGCAACTTTAGCGTCAATCGGGGTGAGGTCATCGTTGGTAGCTTCAACTTCTTCGTACCAACGAACTTTTCTCCTGGAGGAGAACTTCTGGGATTTCTTGGACTTACGGCGGGAGGTTGATCCAGACGAGGACACGTACTCCTCGTATTTCTGCTGGCCGAACTCGTATTCGACCTCCTCCACGACTGGGATCGAGATCCGCGGCTACGACGCTCTGATCTCGGCAGCGAGATCGGCGGCTCCCACTGTGGTCGCCAGATTGTTCGCGGGGAAAATAGTAGCTTTCTTCATTGATGATTCCATTGCACACTCGGTAATTGTTTATCGATTACAAAGATCCAGACTTTTTATAAGATCCGGTTACAAGAAATCAACAAAAAGTAAAAATTACAACTTTCCTTATTTGTCGAACAAATCACGAGCTCCTGTTTTGCGGTCGCTCGCTTGCGTGGGTTGTTTGCCTGCGCCGGGGGTTTATCCGTTGACCACCGTGCGATCTAGATCTGGGCAGATCTACACGATTCGACGGGTGCTATTTCACGAAGGAAATAA
>BQKN01000577.1:2384-64030 GCA_022839385.1 Asparagus kiusianus
ACCACACACACACCCAAAAAAAAAAAAAAGAAACAATCTGAAAAGAAACAAAACAAAACGCATGTACCTGTATATAGCAAGGATCAAAGTTGAAGCATAGATGAAACCAGCAACTAATTCTCTAAATTCCTTAGACCAGGAAAACCCCAATCAAAGTGATATAATGACACAGTTTACTGCAGCATATTTATCAAATCTACAGAATTTTGGTTCTTAGGTGCAGAGATTTTGAACTGTATGATGAATACCGCAGTACATTCAAAAGCTAGGCTTGTTCAAGAAACAATTATCGACCAATAAACATCTGGACTCAAAAGATAGAAAAAATATAGCCTGCACAATCTGACAAAAAAACACGTGTACTTGATGAGGTAAATTGTCATATTAGGTTAACCACAGCCCAAGCAATTGAAATTTAGACCCATCTGTTAGTCACAAATCAAGTACAGAAGTATTAACTATACAAACTTGACAATAATTTAGGATGCCCAACCCAACTTACATCTATAGCTCGTGCAAGGGCATACCAAGACCATTGCCAATGATACAGAATCATGTGTTAGTTGAAATGGCATATACGAGAGGACACAACAATGCAACGCTCACACGCCAAAAGCCCAAAAGGACAGCAAGCAATCGCAGTTGTAACAGGATTATATATTCTCCAAGTCACGAGTTGAAGCTAGCATCAAGATATGCATGAGCAGCTCCTCCACCATCACGAGTGAAAAAAAACATCAAGAAACTGTTCTACCATAGCACACAGATGCGATGTATAGATTCTTTGCCCATTTTTCCTGCAAGGAATGGATAAATATCATACATTTGAATGACATGGACCATAAAGATTAACCCAAATGAAAAACCACTGAACTCAAGCACACCTTGACATGTTGACTAGGGAAAGCAGATGTTCGAAGTGTTTCTTGTGTTTCATCTGAAGGCTTCCTTCTGGGTACACTTAGAACAAATGCAGCTTGATCCCATGTTGCAGCAGTTGCAGTTATTCGATAACCATTATCCCATCTTCGGTGAATACCTTCACTAGGGTACAAAAAGTCAAGCTCAACAACCTGGAGAAAGGGTAAAGTATAATCAGTAAACTTCTCAAATTTTAGCTGGCACATACTACCAAGAAGCTTAACTACAGAATACAACCTGATCAGAAAAGCCTGCATTACGAGACATCACCACCCCCCATCTGGTGCCTGCAGTTGCCATGGAAGTGACATAGAATCCCTCTCTCCATTTTTTGTTTATCCACTTGAATGGAAATGAATCACTAACTTTATACGACTGCTGTGCATACTGGGTACCTGAAGCAGAAGCTATATAGAAGTTTACGAGCCTATAAAACAATTTTGTCAATGAGAAACTCCATAATGACAAGAAAAATACCAAAAAAGGGGATACCTTTAGACATTACTACTAAGGAGCTGCCATTGTTCGCCCCTGCTAATGCACTGATATAATAATTTTTCTCCCATTGCTCCATAATCCATTCCTTTATAAAGACAATATCGTGAAAAATGAAATCATCGATGAGCAAGAGTGCAACTTTGCAAAATGCATGGTCAATATCTTCTTAAACTTACTTAAAATAGAAAATCGCTTCCTCTCATTCTAAACCTAATGGCAGGAAAGAGAAGCACGGGAGAAAAGAAACATGTGATCAGGCACTCACTTTATGAAGAAAATTTGGTGAGAGCTCATAGACTTGAGCATTAAACCCAGTTCCTGCATCCATAATCAGAGCCCAGAGATTTGCACAAGAAGCAACACAACTGATATATAACCCGTCTTCATTTCCTTTCTCAATATGCTGAGCGAGCCTATTGTCAGCCACATTATAATGGTACCTGCAACAAGAGCGGATAGAAAACAAATGACATAATCTTCTTATCTGGTAATATACCTTGTATCATGCATTAGCCGGAACACACCTTTGCTTCATGGGTCTCCGAGCATTATAGACACTAATCCATTGCGTTGCAGGCATTCCCATACGAACTTTCTTCTTTGGTTGTTCATCATCATCTTCTTCCATCATCAATCGTCCTCTCTTTTGACCAACCTGGTATATAAGCTTTACAGCATTTGATTGACAATTAGATGCTAACAAATAGATAAATTTTAGTTGCCAGAATCAAACCCGCTTTGTATAATGAGTAGGGACTTTATTACCTTTTGAGCACCATCGGTGTTAATTGGCCTAATGTCTGGATTTGGACCCACTATACCATCAAAAAGAGAAATGCATTTGGCATAGTTAGGCTCTTCATCAAACTTTAGGTTCACAACATACTCAACAAAATGTCTAAATGGTGTTGGGCAAAAGCAACATAATGCCTCTGGAGATGTGGCCATCTTCTTCTTGCAGACAAGGAATCCTTTGTTTTCTCCCTACAAGAATAAGATGACAAGACATTTGAATCAAAAGAAAAATAACTAAACTATGAGGTTTTCTAAATACTGAACTATATGGTTATTACCTGGTATCCCTGCCAAGGTAAACGTCCACGGAGAAGAAATACAAGTGTGTAAGCGAGGGATTCTAAATCATCTCTCCTGCTTCCTGTCCTTCCTAAATGAGCATGTACGCTAGCATACCGCACTGTTCCTCTGTGATATCAAGTTGGAAGATAATGAGATACTTGAGAGATAAGCCTATTGAGAGTATTAGGATCAGCATTAGAATGTATAGCTGAAATTTTACTATAAAAGCATTTCTGGCATAGAATTAAAATTAATAACTACCTGAAAACATCAGGTCTTTGATCATACTCAACGTGCTGTCCAGTAGAACTGTCCTTCCATTTAGTGGCTGACATTTGTATTTAAAAATTTTAAAAATATAAGAGAGAAACAGTTCCTTAATATACATGCCATTCCACATTGATATAAGAGTCACCACTGTGACGTACCTAAACCAAGATCAACCAGAAAAAGTTTCTTCTCCTCAGGAGTCCCATGAGGTCCAAGTAAAAAGTTCTCAGGCTTTACATCTCCATGCACATATCTGCAATGAGAAGGTTTGGTCAATTCTAATAAATTTTAGAATTACAGGTATTTAATAATTAATAATAAATCACAAGAAAAATTGGCAGTAATCAGTTATCCCATAGTGTAAGGAGCAGGCCTACCCTTTAGAATGCATCTTCTCTAGAATAGAGATTGCTTCAATAGCAATACAAGCAACCATTTCTGTTGACATTCTGCAAAGAAAACAGTCAAGATTACATACTTACACAAACAGTAATTTAAGAAATTCACAAAAGAGGTTCAAATACTCACGCATGGGAGTTATTATTCCAAACATCCCATAGACTGGGTCCCAACATATCCATCACCTATACAAATAACAGGGTGATCATAGCAACATATATATAAACATAATACGAAAAAATCCATAACCAGGACTTTTATTATCAGTTACCATGACATAATAGTCCCCTTGGCGACCCTTGTAATGGACACGAGGTACCCCATGAATACCACCAAGGGTACTGCATAAATGAATGTCACATCACATAAGTTCTGTCATTATGCTATCAACCATAATTCAGGATACAAGCATAAGAATGCTTACTTGTATACTTGCCACTCATAAGGTGGTCCATAATTACAACCTTTACTGCTTCTATGCTCGAACTTTATTGCTACCTAGCATGCACAAATGAGAAGGATTATACAGAACAGTTAATTAATAGGGTCTTCTTCGAGAATAAGGCACTGTTAAATTTGTTCTAGATATATAGCTGATCAAATAACCTCAATAGCGCTGGAAGCACTTATCCTATCGCTTGCATTAGTAGCTGAAATTCGGCGACCAACGTACACTTGTCCAAATCCTCCTTTTCCAAGTTTCCTTTCAATTTTATAAACTGGTGAATTTACAATTTGGACCTGTAAAAGAAAATCCAGGCTGAGAGCAAGCAAATGAAAACAGTACAAAAAAAGGAGCTATTGTCTATGAACGTATCAGTATGTTGAAATAAATATAGGAGAAAACATCCAAACGGTCAATAATCATGAAATTAGGGGATGAAGTGTTTCAAGGAAAAGAAAAAATGTTGGAACCACAACCAAAATTTGCTTTCAGTGACTAAAAACACGTCTCTCTTCCTTCAAAAAGAATCTGAATTATCGAGTAATGGTAGCAATCAACTAGCAACAACGCTATTGTTAATAAAGAGGATGGAATCAATAAAGAATACAAAAAACCAGGTTATATTATATAGTGCAGCATATGTTTATAGCTGCCTGTGAAAAGACTTTGGGGGCCATTCCATATCGGTGACAACATTAAAGAAGGAATTTGGTGCAGGAAAGTGCCAGGCCCGGCTTTTGGGTCAGCACATGAGTTTTTTCCAGTAAACTACACAGAACAATCATTGACAGGTACCTTGTATCACAACGTAGCCATTCATTGTATGTAGGGGATTCATAGATTTTGAAGGTACCAATTCAAGTAGGAATCTAAGCTTGGATTCCCTACCAGCCTCATAAGTGCCAAAATTCCAGAAAAAAAATAAATAATAAAACCAGACAAGGGAAAGTGATGAACAAAAAAACCAGTCCCAGACAGACCGAACTGAAAACAGACCAGCTACTCTTTTAATCCTTAACCATAGGAAACCCACACATTCCTTTTTAAAAGTTTGATGTATAAAAATAATCCTATTACACTTTCAAGCCTAAACATAAAGCATAAGTTGTACTCTTCCCCAAAGCTGGCCTTAAGGAGCATGTCCTGCATGGCCGGTCCACAGTGGCAGAAGCACCTTGGTTAGCTAACTAAATCCACGCTCCATAGATGAGTTTTTCCTATGATTCATGCAGAATTAGACCACACTCAACTGAATTAACTGTAAAGTGACACTTGTTTGCTAATAGAACCAGATATATCACTGAGTGAGGACACAATAAAATGAGAGACAGGGTTCTTACTTCTTGCTCTGGCTAAACTCAGACTCTAATTACTAAGTATCCGGTTCCAAGAAATAAGATAAATAGATTTACAAACTCAAATAACCATCAGTTACTTAAAATGGCTCTGTTCCCTTTCCAACAGAATCAAGACTTAAACATGAAGTGAAGAAATTTCTTTCAATTGTTCAATACCTAAGAGTAAAAGAGTCAACAAATGTAGAAACAACCTAAGCATATTATTCCTTCAGCAACTTGAAAATCATCTCGCCGAAACTTAAGGCAAATAACTTTCTCCATCCATACATAGTGAGAAGAAAAGAAAGAACATCATTTCTTCTTCTCCCCATTCGAAGCAATAAAAAGTTTTCTATAAGCATTAGGAAAGAGAGAAAGTGGACTTGACGATTCATAGATCAGAGCACTATATATTTGTCCAGTGACTTGAATTTTTCTCCAAACAAAATCTGGAAGTGAAACGCAGAAAACAAGAATTATTAACTCAACCAACTAAAATTCTCGAATTTACCATAAAAATCTACATTACTGGTTTTTTTAATGCTCTAATCCAATCATATAACCTTGTATATGGTAACAAGCTGGACACCCTAACCATATGTTCTTCAAACTTAAAAATGAAAGAATATTTAGAAACAAATATTTACATTACAACATCCACAATCACTCAACTACTTCAAAGAAAATAGCATTGACCTCTCAATATCATTTAAACAAAAAAGACATTTGCTAGCAAGATCCCTAATTTCAAAGCAAAATCACAAGAAAGAGCCCTAACCTTTTCAGGAATCGGAGCAGCGCTCTCGTCCTCAGCCCCCGGGACCTTGTCAGCACTTTTAGCTCCGCTATCAAAATCGTCCATTTTCCTCTCTCCAACCCCTTCCTCGTCAAAATCGTTCTCGTTGTTCTCCTCTCCTCCTTCTAACAACACGATCTCCTCCGCTTTCAAATTCAAATCCTCACCGTTCACACCCGCGGTATCATCGGCCGCAACCGCCGCCGCCCCTCTCCGGTTCCTCGCCGCCCCTCGCTGGTTCCTTGTTTGCGTTAGCGGGTTCGGATTAGGGTTCGCCCGTCCCCTCCGCGCTCCGCTTCGCTGAACCGGCATCGTCCTTCATCCATCCAATCTCATGCCCGATTCACCCGAAATTACGTCCGATCTGAAAAGACTAGCTCGAATTCGGGTTAGAGTTTGGGGATTTGGGAATTCAAGCACAACGGAAGTCGAGAAGCAAAAAGGGAATAGGAATGAGAAACTAGTAGAGATTATAGAAATTAGATCGCGAGAGGGTGGGGACAAAATTGATTTTTAACTTTTGAAGGGCAAGATTGGAAATGAAAAAAAGAAGGCTCGGTGATTTGGTGAGGGGAAAGAGAAGTTTCTGGATGATTTATAGTAGCAGAAAGGTCGGAAAATATGGTGAAATGACGGAAAGAGCAGCAGGTTTCAGGTTTTCTTCAATCGTACCCCTGACAGTCAACCTCTGGAAATTAGATAAATTTTTATCCAACGAACTATTTAATCGCAGTGAAGAATTACAAAAGAAATTATAATTGACACCATGAAATTAATTTAGAAATCTAGAATTATTTCTAGTATAAAAGATAAGGCAGGTATACAGTTAAAAATTTTAGATTATGAATTGGACAAATTTTTAAAACAGACACATTTACAAAAACTAGTTGGATTGCACGTGCAATGCACGTGGTAATTTGTTTTATTTATTATTTTATTATTGATTCATTTCATTAAGATTTATTTAATTTAAACCATGTATCAAACATTTGGATAGAATTTAAAATTTCACAAGGATTAAATAGATTGTTTGCGTCCTTAACAATAGAAAACAATGAATAATTTTATAAAAGAATTTTATTTGATATACACTATTGAGTTTCAAGCAACCAATAAGTTTCTTATAAGAATGAAATTCATATGTCATATAGATCCACTGAAGTTGACTTATCACCCGCTAATAACAATGACATATAGAACTATGACTCATCAAAGCTTCTTTTGAATCATTTGCTACCCTAGTTTTTTTTAGTAAGCTGCATGTATTTTCGACTTGTTCCGATGCATGGTGACGAGAAGGCTCTACTAAGCAACCACTTGTTCTCCCTTCTTTACCACCTAAATGAAAGTTTTCAAGTACGAAATTTAGTAATTGCTAGTTTGAGAAACGTTTTTTGGCAGTAGTTAATAAAAATGAAGATATTATAAACACATTTTATCAATATTAGGTCAATGAACAAATGACTTTGTTAATGAAACATAATAAATGAGTGGCACGGAAGCACTTGGTCTGGAAATAAATAAAACTCATACTGTAGCAAGCATGAAAAGAAAATTTTTTTAATAAAAAAGAAATTGAAACAAGATGTATTCTATGACATAAAACAGATGTAACAAACTTAATAGAAACTTAACAGAAGACTCCAAAAGAACTATGAACACGATTTTAGAACTAAATCCAAAATCAAAACATTTGGAAGGAAGAATGCATGCAATACTTACGCATCATCAATGAATTTTGTTGCAATGGCCACACTTGTCATTAGTAACCGATGAACATTGAGGCAAGAAAGATGGACACCTGGCTGCTCAAGGTATCTGTCAATGTATACATGTGCAAGGATAAAGCATGAATGGCTACACTTTGAGTACTTGAATATGCGCTCAATGTAACTTTGTATACTAAGATCCGGTGCTCTGAGACCATGGCCAATGATGTTATTATCTTTCCTCATCGTAGACGAACTCTCATTCTTTTGAATGGTCCTCTTGAGAACTGAGGATAATAGTGACAGAACCTGTGGAAATTCAGAATATCATTTCCCTGATTCACTAAGCCCTAAAAATTTGTAGTTCCATTGGTCTATTGGCTTGGTTTCAATTGCCAGAGACCCCATATCTAGCGAAAAGATGTCCTGAAAGAATACATTATTGAAATGTTATTTAAATTCAGCCAACGTAGAGAATCTACTCGTTACTCAGAATTTCAACTATTGGTTTGTTAATATATGACTTCCACAAATAATGCTCTGAAACAAATGAATGCATTCAAATTCTGTCATGAGCATTTCTGCTAATAAGAGAGCCAACAGTCACCATAAAGGAAAGACCAAATAAAAGATTTTAGGCTAAAAGAGCTAAGCTAATCAACCTTTACTTTAGACTTCTTCACTGTCTTTATCATGAACCGATCATCCTGTGTCAAGTGGAAGAAGCTCCCACTCTTTCCTGGAGATGAAAGCTCTCTCAAGGCATCATTCCCACAAATGGCCATCATATAATCTGTCGGATCCACCTTGAACAGCTTCCTCAAATGCCTAGGCACAATCTCAATCAAAATCAATACCAAAAAGTTGCGAGAAAACACGATACCCAAACCAAAAGTTCAAGAAAGTTAATGCCTGAAGACCATTGGACAATAATCCTTCCACCGAAACTCCGCCGACTGATGAGGCAGCGTAATCTTCGACCCCTCGAGAGGAAACCTCGTCCAATACTTCTCCCTAGGATCAAAATCCTCAGCTTGCACAAGGTGTATATCAAAATCGGTATCATGAAAAACTCCTGAGCAGGTATGTGCCACATATATTTGGAACAATACAAAAACTCTTGAGCAGGTATGTGCCACATATATTTGGAACATTTAGAGCACAAGGACAAATATATTTGGTATTTTCTGAATATGTATTTAGATTCAAATAATCTAATGATAAATTTAAGCACTATTAGAATATTAGATTCAATTAAAAAATAATTTAATGATAAATATTTCAATGTGCTCTCCCATTAGAATAATTAACATGTGTGCATGAGGCAACCCTCTTTGTTGGAACTCGATGACATGAACATAGACAACAACTTTTCCAAATATTTCCTTTTTAAATAGCTAATCTTTCAAGTCTTGCCACTTTGCTCAAAATATCCTTGAGGTTAGATCTGGTCTATCATTATGTGTTTGGCTTGGATGTAGCTCCTCCATGATTTATTTTCATTCAGGATTGCATGTCATTGTGATGAAAAAATCTAGTTTTCCAAATCATTGTACTAATGACATTGCATCAAGATATCTACGACGCATATTTCTAGGACCACCAATAAATGATGATGACAACACTATTCTTTTTCCGACTTGACATGCTTTTGCTTCCCCGGTAGCTACACTATCAGCTAGAGTTACCATTACTATGAACACAAATAAAGAGAAAATAGAAGAAAGTTGTTTCACTTACTTGAATCACCTACAACCTCAGAAATGTTTTCAAGAAAAACAAAGGAAAATCCAACCAAGTAGAATATCTGCATTTATATGACAAAATGTTAAATCATTTAATCTAGACATAAAAGTATATTAGAAAAGTGCACATTATTTCACACATTGTTCTGAAAAGATGTTACTAAACATAGGAGGCTAATAGATATGCACCAAATTGCTCTTAATGAGGAATATATTTTTTGTGCATGTTATGCGTGCGTATACATAATTAAATCCTAAGGTTTAAAATTGATGCAAAGTTAGAGATATGGATGAGTAAGTGGGGTATTAAAGATGATGGTAGTTAATAGGATGTCATTAACTTACTCGTGATAATTTGCATGTCCTTAACTGATAGAACTTGTGAAAATATGAGATTATAGTCATTAAATAATTTTGATAGCAAGAAACTCATTAATTACATATCCTTAACTTGCATGTTTCTATGTTTGAAGTAGTTGCAAAAGAGGTATTAAGAATTCCAAATGTCGGCAAATCAGCCATTGCAAATTCTATGCATCAAGGTGGTAGGATAGTTGCAAAAGGTGCAGGTGTTAAAAGTTATAAGCATGAAAATTCATTGGAATTTTTTGGAACCCCATGTCTATTTGATCAGACGCCCCTCCATGAATTAGAAATACAAGGAAACACAACCAGAGGAGTTTTACAAGCAGTTGGTGGGCTATAAATATTAAATCTGTATATTGGTAATGATATCTTACCTAGATGAACATGGATTATGAACTTATCATGGGGAAAAGAACTTGTTATTCTGCACAATAAATCAAAGGCAGTATGGACCTGGCTTGGTAGAAACTATAGTTAAATCCTATAGGACAACATGAAATCTGTAATATTTTAAGGCATAAACATTTGTAAGAATACTTCATTAATATGTATATTGGTAAATTAGTCTATTTGATCACACACCATGGTCTGTATATTTTGTGGTTCGTGATCACTCGTTGGCATAGTGCAACATAATATTTTGCTCTTTCATATTCATTTTTCCATGATCTTCGTAAAATATGACATGTTCTTACATACAAATACAACATGAAAAAAATGTCAAATTTATGAATATTCTACATATTAAAATGAGGAAATAATATATTTTGAAAATAACCCTTTACTGGCATTTTCACATACTGATTCTAATTTACATGTTTAACTATTAATCTCACATTTGAAAATTAAGGAAATAATTTAGTGTCTATTACAGTATAATAGGCCCTTAGACCTTCCACAAGTAACGAAATACTCTAAATTAATTTCTCAAAAGATATTGACAAAGTAGAAAATTTAAATTGATGACATACTCTGCATCAGGACATAGTGACTGCTCGCTTCTATAATGGACATAGTGACTGCTCGCTTCTACAATGACAAGCAAATCTTATTGTTTATTGTTTTATTATTTACTTCCGACGTCCTAATCCCTATCTCTAACATCAAGCTGACCCCAATTGCATTATATAGGAGGGTTGTGGTATCTCAATGTCTTTTTCTATCTTTCATTTAGTAACAAAGCAGGACTATACTATTTTTGTAGCTATAACAACAATTCTAGTCAGAAGCTAGGTATGAAAATAAAAACATTAGTAGAGAAATAGGAAATAGCCTATTAACAGCGCATACTTAGTTATAACAAAATGTTTCAATGAATGGTGGCTATGCCATCATAAATTGCTAGGTAACATACCATTCAATCTCATCAATAATTTTTTGGATGGTTTGAGCATGGGGAGTCTCAATGGTCCTGTGTTTTATATAGGCTAACACAGTGAACCATATCATATAACGCAAATCAACTTTAAATTCAATTTTAGTGGGGGGGGGGGGGGGGGAGCTTTGGTCTCTCACTGACTTCCTCATCCTTATATATGCTTCCATACATTTGATCCACTTGTTGCCATATCACTTCGTGAAAATTTTCATTTACCACCCATGTCAGTAGAGTGTACTGCAAGTGCATGTCGTTAGCAATGCATATATTAGAACATTACTCATGAATCTCAAAATGTTTCTAGAGGTGCGTGATTAATCAATAGGAAGCTTATAACAGTTACATCAAACATATACAGAGATGGTTATATGTGATTGATATACACCAAAGTAATGATCATTTGCTCAAAACAAAATTATGGGTCTATAATTAATAATTAAGCAGATGATCTAATTACTCGATTCTGCGACTTTCACAACTTTTTTTCCCATCATTAGAATTCTCTAACTTGGAGGATGCATCTTGTTCCAAATGATAACAAGAAGTTAACCAAAATTGTTCCAACCGATATTTCTAATTTCTCGCTTCTGCGCCTTTCACAACTTTTTCCCCATCTTCAAACTTCTCTAACTTGGGGGATGCATCTTGTTCTCAAAAGAAGAGATGGAAAGTACTTATCCACATCAGACAAATCCAAACCGAGACTCAAAAGCAAGCTATTAACGAACCAATTACTACCACAACATCATGCACGTAACAGAATATAAAGTTTTATATCACAAAGCATGAAAATACATATAAATGAAGTAGATTATCATTGATCTATATACTTAATCAACACAACATGAGTTTTTAAAGAAAAGCTCTACAATATAACTCTCCAATAAGCAATATACACTCTATTGACAATTAAACTATTATTGATATTTAATTCAAACCTAAGAATGAACCTTTAAAAATGAAATAAACCAAATTAAATCTATATCAAATATTAATATTTACCTTGATACATGAGAGAGTCAGCAACCTCAAAATCCTAAATCCTGTAAAGAATGCATGAAAACTAAAAAAATTAGGAAAATATCAGTTTCCATAAAAACTAATTGAAGTGCAAGGAAAAAAATTAATTTCTAATGAATAGAACCTAAATGGCATCAGAGAAAACAATTACGTTGGTGTTATGTGTATTCTTACATATTTTCAAGTTAATAACAAGAACATATACAAGATCTCCACAAAATTGGATCTGCTGTTGGACCTAAAGAGGTAATTGCCTGTTAGATCTGCTTGTTGTTCTTGTTATTAATGTGAAAACTAGTCTGCTGTCCGTGCAAAGCACGGATTTTTTTTTTTTTTTTTTTTTTTTTTTGCTACAGTAATCCTTCTTTTTAACATGCTGGTTTGAATTTTCTGGGAATGCTACAGTAACTCGCCTGCTACAGTACCATTTTCGAAATGCTACAGTATACCCATGTGCTACAGCGATATTTTTTATTATTTGACTGCTACAGTAATAATGCTACAGTAAATTTACTGTAGCATTTACTGTTTAATGAACAGTGACGCTTTGTTTCTCCCTTTTGTATAAAGGAATAGATTGCTTGTATTTTGGGTAAGATTTGCTTCTGTTCTGTGCAACAAATATTCTAAATTGTTTATAATGAAGCAAGTATGTCGTTAAAATAATTTCGTATACATTTAATAATGAAAGTTGTCAAATCCTTACCGAGGCTTCAACATATATAAGCTACCAACAGACAAAGAATTTCCAAAATAAAAAATCAAAACGTATTTTCAAGTTAATAACAATAACATATGCAAGATCTCCACAAAATTGGATCTGCTCTTGGACTTAAAGAGATAATCGTTTGTTAGATCCGCTCATTGTTCTTTTTATTAATGTGAAATTTGCTTGTATTTTGGGTAAGATTTTCTTTTGTTCTGTGCAAACGTTATATTTATGGGGATCAACATTTTGGCCTAATATTGGACAATTTTCCCATTAGAATAATATCTTTTAAGGGCCGTCCTTACTTCTAGACCCTGCTTCAGAATTATGAATTTAACTACAATTTTTTACAGAATGAAAAACTGTCTCAAACGAAAGCAAAGGCCACAAACAACAAACTTCCTATAGACATGAAAGGACAAAAGCCTTATAGACATCTAGAAATTGAAGGTGCATGCCATTTTCATCATAGGTTCAAAGGAAAACAAATAGTGTAAATAAATTGCAATTTAACTCTAAAACCAACTCTCAAATCCTTATCGCTCCATATAAATATCAACTCCAATAAGCATAACTAAAAATAAAGAAACTTAATCTAATCTTCCCAAATCAAACAATTAAAAAACAACCTTATTCCTAGAATTAAAGACAATTAAAAAATAATTAGAACCTTGCTCAATTTGTTCACTTCATGATCCTTCCTGATGCTCTGATATTAGAGGAGAAGATGGAAGAGAAGCTTTGTGGATGATGAGAATAATATAAGCTTCTTGATGACGATAATAATCATCTTTGCAATTTGATAACCGGCAATTGATGAGGTCAAGAGAGTGGGACTGAGTTGCCGGAGGAAATTCGTAACGGAAGGAACGGAGGAGGAAATGCAGTTTTAGGGCTTTACATTTTATGATTTCTGAGTAACGAAAGAAGAAGGGGTAACTTTGTTAAATTAATGAGAGATGAAGGGTATTTTGGGATAGAGAAAGTTTTTCTAGTACTCCCTCTTTTAAAGGGAGAATGATATTCCCAAAAAACGGCTCGTTTCAACATTATTTGTCAAAACCGACATAGTTTCAGCCCGCGTTTCAACATTATTCATCAAAACCCACCTAGTTTCAGCCGTCGGGCTGAAACTAGGTCAGTTTTGACGAAAAAATATATGAAACTGCACGGGACTTTTAGCATACATTTAACTAAGCTGCTAAACTTTACGGGACTTCAATTCCCGTGAAGTTTCATAGTTCAAAACAACTTCACGGGACTTCAAGTCCCGTGAAGTTTGAGCTTAATTTCCAGACTCTGAAAATTCAGCCTACAACTTAAGTCCCGTGAAGCTGCATGTTTTTTTATATACGCAACGGTTTTTCTAAATGCATTTCACAATAATATACATGAAATTTTCGCCATGAATCAAACAATATATATTGAATCAAACAATATATACTTTATCAAACAATAATCACATATATACTGAATTACAACAATATTCTTAAAATTCAGCCATGAATCAAACACGAATCAAACAATACTCACAAAATCACATATATAAACAATAATCGATCCACAAAAGTATAGTATTTGAAAAATCCTAAAAGTAACAAATTTCAACAAAATAAAATCACATACAACCCAAAATTTCTCCTCTCCTTCCTCTCCCTCTCTTCCCCCTTCTCCTCGCTCTTCCCCGCCCCCTGCGTTCCGCCTCGATGATCTGAGTATCTGGTTGGCATAGTCAATAGTTGTATCTCTCTCATCCTGTATGAAATCTCACCTATGAATTCACCTATCTATGTAGGCCGCATGGAATACGGCCCAGTCGGTACGATGCGATGTAGGTCGTCGCATACCATCGCCTCGACAGGATTCAGCACATGCTGAGAGAGCAAAAATTACCGTAGCACAAAGTCGGGGACATGCATGTACACAATCTCCCAACATATCAATGGAACTCTGGCTCTCCACAAGTCGGGACTATCTCGATAGATAGGTACAAGAGTATGCATATCGAGCTCCGGCGGTGTATTTGGGCTCCATTTGAACTGAAATAAGATAAAACATTTATCAGTATCAACAACAAAACTATAATATTCATAACGAATTGAGTTTTATATTTACCTATTGGTATTGGAGACCATCAAGCTCATTTCGGTAAAATTAGAAATCAACACCTAATCATAACTAGACATCTGCTTTTGTTGTGGCCCGATTGATCACATCTACTATACTTATTTTCCTTCTATTTCCTTCTCAACCGCTATCCATACTATTTCTAATTCGTACAGAATGATGGAGCCCAGTTAATCTTTTATACAAAGGAGGTAATATTTATGGCCCGTCTTGTGCCCAATGTCGACCATCATATGGTGGATGAAAACACTCTTTGAACGTTTATTGATAGTTGTAAGTTGAATACCAATTTATGATGAATTTATAATGTGAAATCCTCGCACCACCTTGTAGATCAGAGCAAGCTGTGACAACATGTGAACAAGGAATCCATTGTAGTTGTGGCATTACAAGTACACATACATGTGTGATCCACTAGCATATTGACTTTGTAAGAGCGACTTTCTCTATGTGATATTCCCTCAATGACCTCCCATTCATTAAAATTGTATCTTACGACACGAAATAATCGAGGTTGCACAATTGGATATGCTAATATGTATTCAACATTCGGCGTGAGCTCTGAGATGATATTTGCACCAAGTGTGCGATGCCGGAGAAAGAATTTTTAAGTCTGTAAAATGTTTTAGCAACTAGTGATTGTATTGGCATATTACGTGCTCCCCTAAGCACACCATTGAAACTCTCAGAAGCGTTCGTAGTCATCATGCAGAACCGTTTCCCACCATCTTCACATAAAGCTCACTTATCAACATTGCGTGGACCTAAACTAGTTTCGATCCATTCATGTGCAGCTCGTGAAATGAACTTAATCCTCTCTCGTATTTGATCATAAACTAATTTTTCAGTTGCACACCCAGCTTGCCAAAGAAGATCTTGAACCTATCTGTTTCCATGCTTCTTCTTGAAATTGTCCCTAATATGTTGCAAGCAATAACGATGTTGATGGGGCGACGAGAAATGACATTGGAGTGTTATTGGAATTTCTTTCATCCTATCAGATATGAATGTAATCGACCGCGCCCCCACACTAGGGATATGATATCTAATGCATGTAAAAAACCATGCCAAATTCTTTATGTTTTCAACATCAACCACTGCAAGCGTCAAAGAAAATAATCTGACATCTGCGTCAACTCCGGTTATAACAAGCAATACGCTTTTATACTTACCGTACAAGTGGGTGTCATCAATGCTAAGAAGAGGACGATAATAAGTGAAACCCTCAATACAAGGCCCAAATGCCCAAAAATACATCTGTGAACCGTCATTCTCTGCCATCAACAAGGTCTGATGATACTTCATAGATTATCCCCGGATTTCCTTTTTTGAGTGCTTCGAGATAATGTGATAAGATCTCATAAGATTTATCCCAATTCCCGAATATTTTTATCACCGCCTTTCTCCTAGCATTCCAACACTTGTTGTATGATACATCCAATTTGGTCGCTTTATACACTAAAAGATATCTTTTGGCCTTAGATCAAGATCCTCCCTTAGATTAGGCATAACCAATCGATATATGATGGACACATATTTATGATTCATCTCTAATTGAGAATTGCTACATGTGTGGAGTCCGTTGTAGTGTGTGATTTCAAATTGCCCGCCTACTCTTACGCTCAAGCGTGAATTAAGCTTCCAATGACATTTTGCATTGTCTTCATGGTGCCCATCACTATCATCTTCTTCGTCATCTTTGCGGTAAAAACAAACCACATTATAGCTTGTTGCATTGTTTTTTGTTGGCCTAAAATTGTTATTTTTTGATGGCCCACAAACGAAGCGCATAAATCAATTCCTCCTTACTTTCAAATAGATCCCCTTTTTGAATGAGAAATCCTCGCCTTGTGTATCATCAACGACATTATTGCCGATAGGAATACTTTTCATTGTGGAATTATCAATCAATTCTTCTCTATGAAGTTCATCAGGCGGTAGATCCTCTAACACGACATACTCATTGTTAGTATAATATTCGTCAATATATTGGTTGTCCCATTCATCACGATCTATCAAACACGTCATGCTATTAATTTGTAAGCCATCCTCTTCATCATCATCCTCGGATTCGACACTTGCATTATCATCTTGATGGGTCGTGTTATTATCGAATGCATTTGAAGTGCCCACAAACGAAGGACCGCTCAAGTATTATGACTGTGTCTAGCATTCATCTTGTTACGGAGATAAAAAGGTGACGAAGTCAACTTCAAGGTCCTCAAACATGCGAGAGTACATTCCATCGTGATTCACCGATTTGTCCAAATTTCTCCAATGTTTTTCAATAAATAATTCCACTGAACGCTTCTTGTCGTGTAATACTCCAATGAGACCCATATCATAGTCACTTAAGATTTGAATGCCGCTTGTTATGTTCCCCTCAACAAGATAATTGTAAATAATATTAAGGTGATACTCACGTGAGTTGGTTAATGTAAGTTTGTGTAAGTCATTAACTAATTCATCGAAAGTAAATGATTTTGATATAAACAACGGCTTAGTCACACCTCCTTTATAAATGGACATATTATTTTCGAGATAGTTAATCTTTCCATCATATAAACAAAGAATTACGATTCGATCGTTCATCGTTACCTCTGGAGAGTAAAAAATTCAATATCAATATTACACGAAAAACTTAAGAAAATGTTACTTACCATTAAATCTATTGGATCGATTTTAGAAACCTATAATTTTAACCAAATGTCAAACATTTGTAGTAACTTCACAGTTACAAATTTTGATAATTTCCCCTCTAACTTCATACACAATATTATTTTATTTTTCTTCACAAAATTCATAAATAATTCCAAATTTATTTCAAAATCTAATTTTTTAATAAGAAATCACCAAGAAATTGTGAGAATATACGAAAAAAATTAGGATTAAATTTTTTTAAAGATTTTACCTTAATATTGACGATAATTTTCAGTGAACTCCAGCGGTGACGATGACGGTGTTGTATGGTGGGGCCGGCGGTAGGTCCGACATCGGCGTCGGTGTTGGCGGCGCCGGTGAGGTGCGGGGGTAAGGGGCATCGGGTTCAAGAGAGCAGCTAGGGTTTGGGTGAGGGGTGTCGGGTAGGGGTGTGCAACGGTCTGTTCGGTTCGGTTTTTACCAAAATTTGAACAACCGAACCGAACCGCCTATAATTCAAAACCGAACCGAACTGTTGCAAGTCGGTTCGGTGCGGTTCGGTTCGGTTTGTTCGATTATAACTTCATCAAACTTCTTATCAAACAACAAACTATGTTAAAGAAAAAAAAGATATCAACAAAGTAGGAGATTATAAAGCATTAAACATTAATATAATGATATTGTTTTCAACACATAATAATTCAGAAAATAAGTTTAGGGTTTGAGTTTTTGACTCTTTAGAGACTGGTCGGGTAGGGTTTGAGATCAGAATGGGTAGTATTGCACTATATTCGGTCGGTTCGGGTTGAAAAGTTTTCAAACCGACCCGAACCGCCCTACTCATAAAACCGATTTTTTCGGATCGGTTCGGGTCGGTTCGGTCGGTTTTTTCGGTTTGGACCGAACCATGCTCAGCCCTAGTGTCGGGTTCAGGAGAGGGGTCGCGTGGGATATGAGGGCGTGGGTCACGGGAGTGATCGCGTCTGTCTTATATAGGTAAAGCGAAACTCAATGGGACTTGAAGTCCCGTGGAGTTGCAGACTGCTTTTTCGAGAGAGCAGTTTCTTTGGAAAATATGCCTGAAACATCACGAGACTTCAAATCCCGTGAAGTTTTTCAAAGCTGAAATGAGCTTCACGGGACTTGAAGTCCCGTGAAGTTTAGCAGCTTAATTAAATGGCTACTAAACTTTACAGGACTTCAAGTCCCGTGAAGTTTGGGAGCTTCTTTCGTCAAAACCGACCTAGTTTCAGCCCGACAGCTGAAACTAGGTCGGTTTTGACGAATAATGTTAAAATGGGTCGTTTTTTAGGAATATTTCTGTAAATAAGACTGTTTTGAAAATTTGTCCTTGTGAATTATATGATTTGTTTATGACCATTAAAGAATTTACAAAAACAACGTTGAGACCTAAACTAAAAATCTTGTCTTCTTTTCCACAAATATGTTGGTTCTTTCTTACCACTTTGATACCATAATATTTCTGCACCTTTGCCTTGCAACCTCATTTGCGTTAAATATTATGTTCGTCATTTGCAAGAGAATATTTCTTACAATCTTTCAGGAACAACACATGGAAGGCCAAACATTTGAGAAATAGTCATTTTTATATTTATATTAAATATACATACAAGTCCCCATTGCGATTCAGCTCACCATCACACGGAATGACCATTAATTTTCTTTTTTTTCCTTTTTCGTTAATTTTGGAAAAAAAACTACCCAGCTTGGAAGAACAACGTCATGCTCCCTTTTTAACCTTAGGGGCTGTTTGGTTCGTTTCCTTGATATAGGGAACTGCAATTCCATTCCATGTAAAGAAATACAAGTTTTGAGTTTTTCAAACTTTTCCAAGAAATAGATTGTTATGCTTTAGTTCGCACATAAAAAATGGTGAGAAACCAATGTATTTATTTTTCTTGTGTTTGGTTCGCATAAAAAAAAAAAGTTTTGTAAACAAAACAGAGAAGGAAAAAATCTGATGTGACAGAGTTTTCATCAATTTCACTCGGTTAGGGAAGAAAATCAGAGAGGGAAAAAAATCTGAGCTAGCGGTGATTTCAGCAGAGTTTTCCCTCTTCCATCCGAGCGAACCAAAACGGCACGAAGAAATTGACAGAAACAAAAAAACTGACGTGGAGGGCTAAAAATCTGACGTGGAGAAGTTTTCTGAGTTTTTCACCCCTTATAATAACGAACCAAACAGCCCCTTAGCTTCAATGTTTGTTCAAATCATGTTTGAGAAAATTTTCTATTGGTTCTCTGAACAGTTTATTCCCCAATCTTGAATATGAGATCTCTCATTAATCCAAAGTTCCAAACCCGATTTTGGACCCGGACTAAATAAAGGCATACGCTGTAGAAGGTTGCAAGGGCATCAAATCTGAAGAGTCAAAAGGTACTCCAAGCAAATCACATATTCACTGTATGCTCCACTTGTAACTACAAATATTTGTCCACACATATCCCTGTGTCCACCTAAGTACTGCATAACATCAAACACTTGCGGTACCTGTTCTTTTAGTATTATTACATTACACTTGAAATAATATGCATGTGAGATGTAAAAGAATAGACTATAAAGCCTCTCTACAAAATGAAAACATTTACATTGTATAAAGAGTGAGAAATGTTACTATCGAGAAAGAAGGAAGAAAATCTCTGGCTAAGTTAAGGCAAACTTGTGTCTCCAAGCCCCATAGATTTAGCTACTTCTCTGGAGGAAAAGTCATCTGCTTGTTCCTGAAATTCTCAGCAGAAAATTGAGTATATCAGCTGCGATTTGTATTTGGATGCATTTACAACCCTTAGTTAACCATTTAAGTGCACAGCTTACAAGTACGAAAAGAAAAGGCGAAGAAAATTTTCAAACATTAAACCTTGATATATCAAGGACAAAGCGACTCTGCTCACATAGTAACTATTTGGGGTAGATTACACTAAGCCCCAAGAACTTTCAGCATTTTTCAGTAAACCCTCAATAACTTTCAAAAGCTCACCAAACCCCTCAATAACTTAGATATTGCAGAAAATCCGCAATTAGTTTCCCCATTTTGCAGATAACCCCCATAAATTAGAGCAAAAAACAACAAAAAAAGCAATTTGAATGTCAGTGGGGTTTAGTGTAATCACCCAAAAGATGCTGGGGGGGGGGGGGGGGGGGTTTTTGCAAAAATTTTTTAAAATTTAGTGCGACTTTGAAAGTTATTGGTGGTTTACTATAAAATGCTGAAAGGTCTTAGGGGTTAGTTTAATTTACCCTAACTTTTTCAGCTCACACGACAAATTTTTTATTTTTTTAAATCATCACCTTAATCCAAGTTAATATTTTAGAGAGCATAACCCAGTACTTGCTGGTAAATGAAACAAATTTATGCCCAATAATTGCTAAATTTCAAAAACATTGACAAATAATATCTTCTGTTAAATAATTTATAACATCTTCTGTTAATAATTGCTAAAATATATAGTTTGGTAATTACTAATGGCATAGAGATAATAAGCATACCTGAAGCCGGTGCAACAAATACATCAAGAATAAGTGCACAAATACCTGCAAATATGAAAGGCGGAATTTATTAATTCTTAACCAGCACTTCCTGGGCCTTTGGCGTATATAATCCTGATAATCAAATAAGGAGAAATAAGCCATTTCTAACCAGATAGAAAAGCAAAAGGACCCGAGCAACAGGATAACGCCATAGAAATCTAGTGGCCCTGACAGCTCCAGTATCTAAAAACTTGGCAGCTTTTTGCAACTGCGAGAAAATATAACTTTCTGAAATTAAGAGAGTGCAATAAAAGCTAAGAGGTGGAGACTGGAGACACAAAGAAAGAAAATAAATCACCTGTACACTTGCGCCAGCCATGTGGCGGTGGTGCAAGGGAAGAGGCCTGCAATATAGCTGTTAATAGAAAGAATTCTAAAGCGCTCAAGCTTCTATAATTATATGATAGGGAGAAAGATAAATAGGATGAACAAAAGATAATGCCAATTAAATCAAGTACAGGCTGTACACACATATTCTAGACAGAATTTGGAGGAAAAAAAATCTTGACTTAATTGCCAACAAGATGTATACACTTTCAGTTCTATAGAAAAGAAAAAGAAGGGATTGTCGACAAAGAAATTGGGTAGTCAAGCATGTCGAACAGTAAGACGGACAAAATTCATAGGTATAGGTCGACAAACTAATAAAGCATTCTGCAACAAGATTGAGCTACCAATTCTGTAACATTAATATAAGTTAAAAGTTTTATGAAGGAAGTAAACATACTCAAGTGCTTTTATATCAGTATCCTCCTCCCATACTGCCGATGACCGTCTAGAAACCCTATTTCTTTCAGCTTCTACCTATCCAACAAACATTAAAGTGGTAATATAATTTCCATGGCTTTCCAGAATAGTGAATAAACAAAGGTACCTGTGCTTCTTGCAGACGCCTCGCCTCTTTCTCAAGCTGGAACTCCGCTGCAGCCTTTTCACTGGCCATGGCTTCAAGTTGTGTTTGCTTATGATACTGAAATAGGTTACACAGGTGAAGTCTCAATACTAATTTTCTGAGCATACGATCACTAATTAATACGTGCAAATCATTAAGTTGAAACATACCAACAGATCAGTTAGCTCGCGATAACGTTTCTCTAATTCCATATGTTCCTGCAAATAAATGACTTAAACAAATATAAATTGGGTAAAAAAAATCATCATCAAGTACACAAAAAAAAATAGTGAACATTGCTCCTCAATTCAACTGCCGCTAGATTTGACATGTTCTATCAAGCTAAGGATACCTAACAAGGGAAATAACGGCTGAGGAGAAGGTAGAGGTGAAGCAAAATGCCAAGGGTTTATATGCTACTAAAGTAAACCACAACAATGTTATGGCTTGCCACAGCCTATCACTCTGGTTTAAAACTGTTCCTCAGACCCATTTGAAAAAAATAACTACTCAAACAAGTGTCCTAATTCCCAACAAACTAGAATAATCATCTAGAAGAAACTCCTCATTAAGTTGAATGCAGTTGGAGAACCAAGGTTTATAAACACAGGAGAATTTTTAATCCATGCCACCTCTAACTGCAGGGCTGATATTCATATTACAACTAGAATTCCAAATTCTAAACTCATTCAAATTGTTTTCAGTTTCAGTCTTCCAAGAATCAAAAAGGGTCACCACCCGAAAGTCGCCTAGTGATTGGGGCTTTGGCTCAAAAGGCCATATTTATTAGGCATTACAACACCTCTGCTATTCACCTAGGCCTGGACTGTGAAATGGGGGCCCCAGGCCTCAGTGTTTACTTGGTTGGTACTAAGCCAAGGTTCCTCGCACCGGAAAAAGAGAATAAAGAAGGGGATAGTCTATTCGCTCATGTTATATGTGATTACTGTGAATCACACATCCTACATTTTCTCAAATTGCTAAAATCAAACAGGATCTAAGCAAAAGAACAGAGTTATCTCATATATGTCATGCAACTATTCTTATTTAACCCATATTGTCCTAATATTTTGGTCTGTCCAACTAACTAATTAACTTACAGAGAGAACACACCTCCATTCAAAAATTTCTCTGTTTGTGAGTTGTATTTGTGAATGTGACTTCCATTCTTTCCATTTAAATTTGGAGAAATTTTTGAAATGGGCCAGTTTTGATAAATATTTAGTAAAAACGACCGTTTTGCTAAATATTTAGCAAAACCGACCTCTGGTGAGCTGGCAAAAAAGAGGTCGGTTTTGTTGAATTTGAGTTTTAAAACACACGGGACTAGTAGTCCTGTGTGTTTAGTGGCCGCTAATCGGCCACTAAACCAAACACAGAAAACCCATGAGACTACTAGTCCCGTAGGTTTTGTGTTTCACTATTACAAAAACCCACAGAAAACTCACGACGATCACATTATCAGAGAAAATTGCATAATGATAAAGATCTGGATTTATGAGATCCAGAGAGTTAGGGTTAGGGATCAGCTTTTTGTACCTCTTAGGATTGTTGATCCAATCCCCCATCAGTCTCATATTGAGGTAATGGATCGATTTAGGGGTGGATCCGGCAGCGATCTGACTGGATAGAGAGCCTGAGACAAGGAGGAGAAGAGGTCTTGGAAAGTGGAGAGATCGAGAGGAGAAGAGCTTGGAGCGGCGAGTGAGGGAGGAGTAGGCATGAACAAGGGCGAGGTGGTCGAGGGCGTGGCGGTGGAGGAGGAGGAGGCAGGTGCGGAGGGGATCGGAGGAGCTGAGGAAGAGGAAGCTCTGTCGATGCCGAGCTCCAGCGAAGAACGACGACGACGACGATGGAGTGTCTTGGCCGTTGGTGGTGGAGTCAGCTAGGTTAAGGGAGGAGGAGTGAGAGGAGAGGATGACGGAGAGAGAGGTCGTGGGTTTTATAATAGTGAAATAGAAAACCCACTAAACACACTGGATTACTAGTCCCGTGTGTTTCAAAACTTAAACTCAGCAAAACTGACCTCTTTATGGCCAGCTCTTGTGAGGTGGCCAAAAAGAGGTCGGTTTTGCTAAATATTTAGCAAAACGGTCGGTTTTGCTAAATATTTATCAAAACTGACCCATTTCAAAAATTTCTCCTTTAAATTTTATGGGAGATGTGATGTTTACATCTCTTCTCTTTCTTATTCAATAGAACAGGCCAATTGGCATATACCTTTTCCCCAGTCTGTGCAAGAGGCAGGGGTGTGGACGAAGCTGTAAAAGAATAAAGCGCAAGTAATCTAGCAATACAAAAACACATGACCCACCTCCACCCTCACCCCCACTTTCTTTTTTAATGATTTGACTATTTAAACTAGTGTAACTCAGAAACTTAGTTTCTTTCAATTAAAGGAAAAGCTACATCTAAACCAATCCAGATTCAACTCATACACAAGCAAACTTTGATCCAAAAACTAATATTAGTAGAGATGGGTTAAGCATACTCATTATAAGGAAAAATATTATAATTGAACCAACTTGCCTGCCGCGAATAATGCTCCGCATCTCTTTTCATTCCTGCCATTTCCACTCTCATTTTTTGTAACTCAGCCTGTCAGGTTTTTATGAAGAAAGTAAACAAAGGGAATTATATCCTTCCTCATGAAACAGTTAACTAAATTAATTCTAAAAGACGAAAAAACACAAATAATGCATGGCTTTCTATTTAGTCGACCTATAGAAAAACATCTGCAAGGAGGGGAAAAAAAGAATATTGTGATAGTTTTGATAGAACTTTTAAAAGAAATACCTCCAATGAAGAAAGCTTTGTCTCAGCATCTCTTTGACCTTGACGTGCACGCTCCACTTCCTCTTGCCATGCCTGCATCTAAATGTTTCAAAAGTAAAAGAAAATTAAGACAAACTGGAAGCATGGCAACTTCCACGCCTGCATCTAAAATGTTTTTTAAGCCAAAAGTAAATAACATTAACGTAAACATAGAAAGTATAGATATGGACGCAAGATAACAAAACAATGGCATGATAATATATGATTCTGTGTACATGCTCATGTATCATGCATAAACACCCTAGTGATTGTGCATGTTATATTGAAACACAAAGGAAGAAAATTATTAATACAATGGTTTCTTTTTTGGCTGGTCAGGGTCCATTGTTTTAATCAACAGATCAAATTAAAGTCTGACATTCAATCTATTATCTCCTACATGACCCTCCGCATGTTTACAAGGTGCTCATGTTCTATTAAATACTTAATGTCGCATCTCATTATGCCAAAGGATCTCTTCCAGTTTTAGTCCACTCCAAGAAGACTGACCTGCAATTTTCACATTTGATTATGAAACTGCGCCGACATAGTTATAGGTTTTCTAATCGCCTGGGAAGGAAAGTCAGATGTACGCAAGCAGATGTTATGAGTCTTGATGTCCAACACAAGTTGAAAGGAATTACCACAAATAAATTAGCTTTTTTTCTTAATCCTACAAGGTGCCAGAGCATACCTGTCTCTAATAACTTCCCTCTTTGGTTTTCGTACTACTCTATACTCAGATTTTCTAGTTTGATAATACTAACAATGTAATTATGTTTACTGGATGACATTTTTAATAGTCCTGTTTTTACCTGAAGGATTTGGCTAGCTTCTTCAGAGGACTTTTTTTGTCCACGACGATTGCGTGCCTCCATATCTTGCAATTCTTGTGTAAGAGATGCGCATTCCACCTGAATGACATGGAGAAACGATTTACGATGTTTTTCTTAAATGGACACATGAAGAAACAAAAAGAAAAATACCTCAAGTAAAGCAACTTTGTGCTCCAGGTCAGTGGCCCTTGCTGTGCTCTCCTCCGCTGCCCTCTAAATAAAAAAAAATCATGTCAGAAATCAATAGGTATACAAACTGATCGAACTATTTGATAGCATATTATACCATATGCATTACAACCATGAATGACATAAGGTAAGACATCAAAATAAAAATGGAATCACATGATCTTTTCACAAATTTTATCAGGTAACCACCGGACGTGGTGTCATTTCTCAGTGGCCTTCTTGATGCTTTTGTTAGTAGAATGTTAAGAAAAAATTTCA
The DNA here is from genome assembly GCA_022839385.1 of Asparagus kiusianus. NCBI lineage: Eukaryota > Viridiplantae > Streptophyta > Magnoliopsida > Asparagales > Asparagaceae > Asparagus > Asparagus kiusianus. The sequence goes on from BQKN01000577.1 coordinate 28,361, forward strand.
AGAAAGCACAAAGTTTTGAAACTCCTTAGTAACAATCAACATGAAAGGCCAAGGTAGCAGGATTGAAGTATGGTTTTGTGCATGTAAAATGCCATAATTACAAAGAATCTACTTATAACTATTTTAAATGTACCTGGATCCTAACAAGTGCATTGGATGCCTCAACTGCTCTGTGCTCAAGTTCCACTTCTCTTTCAACAGCAGCCTATAAAAGTATGAGGGCCATGAGCAAATTTATAAGGAACAAAAACAAAATCCCAGATGGCTTTTGAGAAATACCATCTTGGTAGCATTGTGTGCAATACGTTCTTCTTCAGCTCTGCGTTCTGCAGAAGCAAGCTCTTCTCGTAGAGCCTATTAAAAAATATGTGAGCAGTATTATACTAAATAAATTGGAAAATCCGATAGCTCAACGATGCTCTGGAACAAAGGTATTGTCTAAGAATCATAGCACTTACCTGCATCATTCGAGTCTCAGTCAGTTCACGATTCCTCATTATAGCCTCCATGTTTGCCTGATTAGCGCCCAAAAAAACATGGCTTGAATCCAATAATCAAAGTTGAAAGCTTAAAGGTTGTCAAAATTAAATATACATAAAATCAGATACCATTTTGACACCATGAACGAAGAAAAATAGTAAATAATATATTAATACATGTAAGATACTAAGAAGTGTTCAATAGTTAACAGAGTTCCTCTTAAAAATAAACGTCACATCTACATGATCAGGTCAGTTTATTCAAATCTGGGAAATGAAAGGAATGGTAACAAGGTTATCCTTGTGTGTATTTTGGTGGGTGGAGCATTGTGTGGGTTGGTAGTCCGTTTGTAGTTGAAGCTAAGTGTTTGTGGCTTTCTTTTGCTTTGTTGGAAAGGATCTAGAACAATTAATACAAAGAAAAGGAAGAACTAACAAAGGTGAAAGAATACAAGGGAAAAGAAGAAAAGAATGGAATCATATGTATTATATTACAATAGAACTAGTATTAAGCCCACGCATTGCAGCGGGTATTATTTACCGAGGTGTATCTATCGCCAAATTGATAATATGCTTTTTATATACAACTATTAATAAAAACTTTAGCGATAAATTTTTTACTACTATTTACAGAGTGAATCTCCAAACCAGTTAACAAAATAATATACCAATCAGCAAGTTTTATCAAATTTCTTTAATAGAGCCAAAAAAGTTTTATGTATGTAGAATGTCTAATAAAGGTTCAAATCATCATCTGCGAGAACAAAAAAAAAATATATGAATAGTGTTTTAAAGGTTAAAAAAATTCACTTTAGCTTCACCATGGGACGAACGATCAAAGAGTTAAATTATCTGCTTAAAAATTTACTGTATCTGCTCAAGAGTTAAAATTGCATAAAGAGGGGTTTAATATTCTGAATTGTTCTGTAGCATGAACAGTGATTTTAATTTAAAAGTAGTTGGAAAAGAATGTGAGGAATATATTCTAACAGTTAAAATTCTATTGGCTTCTAATCACCAAATAACCAAAAAAAAAAAAGCAGCAATGTGATAGAAAACTATGTCTACCTAGTCCATGTCACAACAGGGTTTAAAGTTGAGTTGACAATCTGTAATGATGTTAAAGGTTAACATCATTCCAAAATTATGCCAGTTTATCATGAAAAAGAAAAAGGAAACAGATAATTCAATTCTATAGAGGAGAAGCCTTTCGAAAACTAATTCATAAAATTTTCACCTTATCGACATAACCTTGCAAGAAGAATATCCACCTGCCATCTTATATTCTCAACAGAACATGGAACTAATTAAAACAAAGAGGAGGTTCTCATGTAGGGAACTTCATTTACAAGGAAGACACACTTGTAACAAGTAAACTAAAACACATATTAACTGTCACAAGGGGTTTAAGAATTCAACGAGAAGATTCTCCTATTTTTGTGTTTTCCTAGTTTAAAGAAAGCCTGGCAACATGGAGCACAAGAAAGGCTAAACAACCAAATCAGCTATTGAGGCTTTCTAATAGACAGGGAAAAATAAGAGAAGGGTACATGCAAAAAACTGAAACCTGTAATGATACAAGTTTTTCTTCTGAACCAGAAGCCTGTTTCTTTAGGGAATCCATTGAACCAACAAGAGATTCAATTTCAGCATTCTTTGCAGCAAGAGCGGCTTTCATATTCGATTCAATCCTTGTCACTTCAAGTTTGGACGCAGACAAATCTTTCTGCAGCTGCTTTACACGGGCTTCATATGAAGTGCAGCGTTCTTTCTGTTCCAATTGCAGATTTTCAAGGGAATGTTACAGAAACAGAAAGGTAACAGTTAACGAACACAAAAAGTCACATATCATGTGTGTGAACAAACTCAGCAAGCACTAGCTGTAAGGTAGTTCAAAACAGTTCACCTCTGCAACAAGAAGTTCCTCTAGCTGAGCATTTTCTGCCTTGTACTCTTGAAGACGAGACGAAAGGCCAGCACAAACCTGTCGATTAGTAGAAGTACTATGTTATAGTTACGTATTTCAGAAAGACATAATATGTAAGCAAATATAAGTGCCGGATAACAGATACAGGTGTTAGAATTCTTAATGGAGGCAGAATGGCAGTGAGACCAAAAGGTGGATTATCTGAATTTTCGCAGAATTGAAATTCTACATGCCAGAAAACTGCTTGAGCGTGCTAGTCTAGCACACCAGAAATGCATAAATGTATGGACAAAGTTGAGTTCTATTTTCAATAGAACTTTATAGCTTCAAAGTATTTTAGGAGTCTAATTAAAGTTCTAGTTAAAATATAACCGCATGAGCAACCCTCTATGTTTCTTTTACCATTACTTTTTATGAACATTTCTCTGTCCATTATGGTCACGAAGGGCTGGGAGATCTTTTTAGACTGAATGAATATCTTACGCTAATGTACTTTTTCTATAACAAATGGGTTTGTCTCTATCACATGCAAACCAGGCACGCTCATATATAAAGATATTCTCTATCCACATTAGCAGTGTGAGAAAATCTTACCCTTGCTAACCTGGCTTCTTTTGATTGACCACTGGAGACTGAACTCTTGAGTAGCCCCTGAGCCTGCCAACCAACTTAATAATTAACTGAGGGAACATTCAATATGATACATAATAGCTACTTATATGTGAGAGTTCTTTTTGTACAATAAAACCTCATCAAGTTGGTCCTGAATTTTTTTCGGCAATGTTTCATTTGTAATTTCCTGCTGCTTGTTCAAATTTGGTGATGGGTCAGGCTGCGGATCACTTTCATTTTCTTGGCTATTGATAGCATTGGGCTTCTCTACCGTCTCAGATTCAGGTTTCATTTTCTCAACCGTCAAAGAGGCATCTTCAAGGGCTGTACTGAGTTTTGAATCTGCATCAGCAGGATGGTTAACTCTGGGGGAATCAATTTCTTTGCCCACAACTGTAGGGGTGGAATTCTCAAGCACATCTTCCGAGTTTGCAGCTGTAGCAGCATCTTCAGTAGAGATATTTTTTGTTTCAGTATCACTGTGTGCAATAGGAACTGCTTTTGCATTGATAATATCCTTTTCGCTTTCATCAATTTGAGTAGCTACTGATGCAGTAATATCTGATACTATTGTATTATTATTGTTATCAGCTTGATGTTCAGCGGACGTCTCAGTAGTTTGATTTGTTTCATCTTCGAGAGAATTTTCATGCGTAGAAGTTTCAACTCTGTGAATTTTCACATCTGATGCTGACAACTGTATGTTTTTCTGCTGTTCAAGATTAGTTTTAGAGACTTCTGTAGAGGAAGGTCTTGAATTAGCCTGTAAAGCAGTCAAATGAGCTGATCCAGGTAAGTAACTCAGTTTATCTGCATCAAAATCTTGGAAACCACAATGATGCTAATTTACAACCTTCGTCTTTGATTTTGTCCTTCTGGCTTTGACTTCCTGACCATTAGGTGCTTTTTGGTGCAAACAGATACAGAAAGAAAATTGTAAGTCATAGGAATGGTATTAATCATATAACAGGGAAAATGTAAGTGATAAGGATTTTATTCTCTCAATGTAAAATTTACCAAGAAGAAAGATAAAGCCTTCTCTATTGCAGCTATCAGAACTAGGTGGCAAATAAAGTGTTGAGAATATATACCTGAACTTGAAGGCTGCAAATCAGACTGCTCATCTGACAACTCGTTGACAACAAGCTTTGCTCTTCGGTCTACAACTTCAAGTAAATCTGATACCAAAAATTACACCTTTATGGTTTCAGTTATGATTGCACATCAATGAACATGTAAGTCTTGGAACATTAAATAAGTGAATAAGATTAATGAAATGGAATTTAGAGAGGGACCATGGCAAGAGAAAATTGCCATGAGTAAATAGTTAAATTTACTAATGATAAAGCTTTATAAAAAGTATGAATTTATGTCATTAACTTGTTTGCCAGTCTCTAAGAGCACAATAGTTCCTGGCTGAGAGCATTGTGGTAAACTATGCTGATTGGAAGTATAGCATTTAGGTTCAAATTTCAGACATTAGAATGCCTTCTACTGCATAAAGAAAAGTGATGCCTCATACGCAAATGAGAAGTTAATTTCTGGCATTTGAGTTCTTGTCCTTGGAAGCTTTTTCATCAATTTAAGCTTATTGTCATGCGTGGTACTGATACATCTTTACTCCAACAAGAACAAGATCAAGTGCCACAGGTCAGAAGGCAATTTGATACTCTTGCTACAACCAGGGGATGTACTTTCACATGCAAGGAGGTTAAGGAAATCCAGAAAGTGAAGGCCTTCCCGACTTTAAAATGAAGCACACTGTTTGATTTAGATGGATTGCACCAGATTGGGACTCTATTGAGCTGAATCTTGCATTGAGTTATAAGGAGTAGCAAGGTATCTTGGATCTCCTAATCAGAAGTTGCAGAAGAGTATTATACGAGTTAAATAACAGCATAGTTTAGGGACTCCAAGAAATTATTAAGATCGTAGCTAGGCAAATTCATCCAAAGAAACTCTGGAGCGAAGGACACTCTGTATCTTTCATCCTCACCACTTTTCATCCTGACCAACTCATAAAGGATTGCCATTCAGTTAAAGGCTGGTTGTAAAAGTTGGTTTATTTTTTATGGAACTTTCTCGGTTTTGAGTTGTGCAACACAGTCAACTTGATTTCAGTGCAAAAGGACATAAATGAAGATAAAGATAAGGACAATGATATTCGTGTGATTCACTCACTTATAAAATTAAATCACCTTTGTGGACCCTTTGATATCAACTTGCACTAGTAGGTGACACCATCTAATGGAAAACATTTTGGATAATGGTGAATTCAAATTTTCACTAGATAAAATCCTTATTCTCATGATCTAATTGCTTGGAGCATGACAAAAGGGTGATAATAAAGAGTAGAACTCGATATCTAATTTTAAGCAATAAATATCATGAAGTTAATTATTGTATATGTTCTATCTCTATTCCCCCCCCCCCTCAAAAAAACAAAAAACAAAAATCTCTCCGTCTCTCTCTCTCCCCCCCCCCCCCCCCCCCCCCCCCCCCTCCCTCCCTCCCTCCCTCCCTCCCTCTCTCTCTCACATAGAAGCAGGCCTTCTAAACTTCTCAAACAAATATAAGGGCCATTGAGAAACAACTATTACCCTTTATGAACGCCTTAACCAACAGAAATTTAATTTTTATGTTACATTAGATTGCAGAGGTCATTACTTTACTTGCTCTCCTGAAAGATTCACACAGGAAGAAAATTAAATCTTTCATCAGAAGATTTGAATCATATGAATGTGTTGTAACCTTATATTGGATGTCGTGGTAGCACCGTTCTGGTGGTCTTGTTTATGTTATTGAGGAGAAGATAAACTAGCCATTGATTTATTATCAGATAGGTGAGATCAATCTTCCTACCAAAGGCCTATTTCAGTACAAAATGCTAACCTAATAAACGCATTTGACATATAACTAAATTTCATAGTAACATTCATGGAATTTTCTGAAGATTCAAATTAATCCACCCAGTGTGTGAATGTTCAGATTTCCTCTCGTTAACATATACAAGAAACTGTAGACTTCAACGATACATATAGCATCTGAAGTTCCACCAACATAACTGCATGAAATCAGCATGTCCTGCAGCCACTTCAGATGCAATGCTAAATTCCAAAGTTGCTGCATATGATATCATTTCCTGAATAAATATGTAAATCGTATGATATCATTATTTCCTGAATAAATATATAAATCGACTGCTCGGATAAAAAGAACAGCCATATTACGGTGATCCAGTGATGTTGCCCGAAATCACTGATTAAGTATCAGTAAGTTGAAGGGACTGCACATCATTCAAAACCGGTGATAAGAAATTATAGCTGCAACCATCCAAATTCGCCCACGGTTCTAATTCAACAAAGTAGGAAACTTAATAAATGAAAAACCTTATTCTTACAATCGTTGATCAGAATGTAACCAAGCAGCACACAATTAACCCACAAATATTCTGATGTGCGAGTTATGATACAATAATTCTGAACTTGTGATGAAGACGAAGGAGAATAATTTATGCACTTAAATCTTCACCTTTTGTCGAGGTTCCTTCTCTTCAGGTCGAAACCTGAGCTATCCTACGCCTTCTAATAAGAAATCAACTTTCGATAATCATTTGAGCTGAGTAAAAACTTTTCTTAAAAAGATTCAATCTCCATCCATTACGCTGAAGCTAAAAGTGAGGGCAAAGAATTGTGAAATTTCCAAATCTCCGATACAAATTATGCCATTGCTTAGATCAAAAGCAGTTATAATAGTGAGATCAATACAGAAACAAACTGAAAGGAGTTGAAATTTGCAGTAAAGGCGAGTAATAGGGAACAATTAGATCATCGAGATGGTGAATCGTAAGGATTTGAGGGAAGAGAGAGAGAGAGAGAGATCGGCGTACCTTCGGCGACCTTGAGCCAAGAAGCCATGGGCGGTGACGGGATCTCGAGGAACAAGAACAGATCAGAGCGGAGCGGGAAAATGCTGAATCATGAGCTGAGAAAGATTGCAATGGCGATTGATGGGTTTGAGATTTGGGAGAGATCGGAAATATAGTAGGAATGTATGATTATAATTATGTAGAAAAATAAATCACACACCGTAAGCCCGTCTAGCTCAGTTGGTAGAGCGCAAGGCTCTTAACCTTGTGGTCGTGGGTTCGAGCCCCACGGTGGGCGTTTTTTGTTTTTCCCCCCTTCTTCTCTATTAGCTTTTTTGTCACGAATTAGAAGCCCGTTAATTAAGTAGCGGGCTATGAAAAAGACTACTCACATAGCTAAAGAAATAAAAAGAACGGGTTACTTTTATACATACCCTTATGTCATGGACATTTTCGAAAGCGCCCCCGCATCTTTGTATTTGTAAAACTAGCTCTCAAATCATCAATTTTAAAAAATACCACTAAAATTAACAAATTATCAACTTGATGTTAAAATGTTGACTATTTTATATGTAGCGATTGCGAATTACCTTGAAAAGTAACAAATCATCAACATTTTTTTTACCACGGAGTTCAAGCCCAGTTACCCACTAGGAGACATCACGAGGATTTTCCTCTACATGTATGGAGATGACCTAGCCCGATAGAAAGACCCCATCTCAGCACTAGACCTACAGGACCTCCACCTAACCAAGTAAACCCCAGATCGTACTAACCACCATATTCACAAATAGGGTCAAAGTGAATGTGTGGATGAGTATCAAACTTGGGCCATCTCGTGGGGAGTCTCCCATGTTACCACCCATGCTCACCCACTGACGATAACAAATTATCAACTTGATGCTAAAATTTTGACTATTTTATTGATTATATTTACACTGCAATTACAAATTAGCTTACCAAAGTTAATAATTAATTGCTTTGAGGATACCTTAATTTTTACACTGCGATTACAAATTATCTTATCAAAGTTGATAATTAATTGTTTTAAAAAGATAATTTTTTCAAAATTGATGATTTGAGGGGTGGTTTTGCAAATACCAAGATGTAGGGGGTATTTTTGCAAATACCCATGACGTAAGGGGTATGTATGCAAATAACCCTTAAAAATGGTGATGTTTTTTTCGCTCTTCTTTTTCTTTCCAGATTGACATTTGCTTTTAGTTAGTGCGTGTTAATTATTTTTGCAAATTATTGTTTCTTATGTGGTTACAGGACACCTCAAAATGACTGTACAGGACATCTCAATTGACCGTGTGCCGCAGGTTACAGATGCAATATGCTAAGGGCATCTCCAACCATACCCTCCAAATTTCACCCTCTAAATTGGAATATTCTAGGAATATTCCAATTTGGAGGGTGAAATTTGGAGGGTTGCTCCAACCCACACTCTCCAAATGTTTTTCTTTTATTTTTTTGTCAAAAAAACCATATAAATTAAATAATGTTGGATATAGTTTACGTTAATAATTTTATTGTTAATAATTTATTTAGGAAAAAAATTATGACATTAAAAAGGTGTTGATGAGAGCTTTAAAATGAACCCAATATTAATACTGTAATACAACATATTAAAAAAGAAGAAATTCTGAAATAATAGTGAAAGCATACATCGATAGAACAAGAAAGCAAATATTAACCTCTAATACAACATACCATAGGTCGCAAACATAAACCTCAAACATAAAATATGATAAGAGACAATTAAAACTCTGGCAGGTCATTATCGTTATAACTACCAGTTCCATCCCGATCTCTCGAAGAACCACCATATTCATTTCTTCCTACAGAACCAACTTCTCCCGCAAATTGAGAAAATCCTCCTTGATTTCCAGTGGGAAATTCATATTCGTTTTGTCCTCCTACAGCTCCTCTAAGAAGATCAGAAAATCCTCTTGGCCCTCTGGAGAAAAATCCATAGTCGAATGATGGAGCTCTATATTCCTTTCTATTCATAATTTCCTTTTTTTTTGTTGATAGTAAGCACGTTCACTTTGATCAACGATCTTACTGCGATCAGTCAACAGAATTTGTCTATCCTCGCTTTCACGAAGGAATGTAATTTAAATATTGTAATTTATGCTTGTATTTTCTTATGGAGCAAGTTAAATAGATCCCCATATTTAAAATTTCATGTCTGATACTTATTTATTTAATTTAAAAATTAATAATTTTATAATAATACTAAAATAAATTAATCTTAGTTTTATTTTAAAGATCTCAATGAGCCCTTTCCAAATATATAATAATTTCAAATATTAGATTAATAATTTTTTTAACTATATTTATTTGAAATTAAACATCTAATTTAAATTACTAAGAAGGATGGCAAAGTGGTAATTTTTAAGAAATCAAATAGTTAAAAATGGCAAAATTATAATTAATAAATCATGAATAGTGTTATGGAGAGACCCTCCATTTTTTCTCCTCACCCTCCAAATTTGGAGGGTCAAATTTGGAGATCTTCAAATTTGGAGAGTGGTTGGAGAGGTTCCACTCTCCAAATTTGGAGATTTTGGAGATATGGAGGGTGGTTGGAGATGGTCTAAGTGAGCAGGAATAACAGAAAATATTCCTAGTATGCCTTCTCTGCTAATCTGCTTTTGAAGTGTGCGGGCGTGTATGATTTTAGAGACGACATCAACTTTTTGCCTTCTAATTTAGAGGGAATTTAGCCTTTTGGCCATGAAATTAAAAAGGCATGTTTACCGATCAGAAAGTAAATGAAAAGAGAAAGGGTGTTTAATTGGGGTTTTCGAACTGTTAAGAGTGTTCCACCATCTTGTAGGTTGGCGTTCTCGGCTGCCCTCAAAGCCTCGCTTTTTGGGGTGTCCTCCAACCTGCGATCTTGTGACGCTTGGGTACGGCTTTTGATCTTGCCGTGTTGCACTTTAAAGGTTATTAAAACTCATGATCGCAAGAGTTCGAGGTCAGATAACAGAAAGGCTCTTCAACAACGGCATATTTTGGAGGCTTTGTCCACCTAGGGTGAGGTTGGAGGCCCCAAAAACTCCTTGACAACATGTTTAGAGAGCTCCCTACCCCCCGCCCCTCTGCCCGTCTTGACGACCCCGGTACTCGCCCAACTACTAATAATGTTAAACAGTGTTTGAGGAAGATATCAGACGAGCACTATTCAACGGCCGTGAAGGTCCTCACGTCCTCGGGAGTTGCACCAGACACGCCGCAGACGTGTCAGTCCCTTGAGGACAAGCACCCTTCGGTGCCTCCTCCGGTGTTGCCAACTTTTGGGTATGACCAAGAGCCACTCTTAGTGGACCGCAGGGAGGTTCTCCATTGCATACGATCCTTCCCTAAAGGGAACTCTTGTGGCCGTGATGGCCTTCGTGCCCAGCACTTATTAGACGCACTTTGTGGTCCGGAGTCCACTATTGCTAACGACCTTCTCGCGGCTCTCACTCTAGTGGTTAATTTGTGGTTGCAAGGGCGTTGTCCGGCCTCCTTGGCGGAGTTTATTGCTAGTGCTCCCATCACTCCGTTGTTGAAAAGTGATGGGAGCATAAGGCCAATTGCTGTAGGTACCATTTGGAGGCGTCTCGTCTCTAAAGTGGCCATGAAGAAGGTGGGGAAGGACATGGCGAGTTATTTGGGAGATTTTTAGTTTGGGGTGGGAATCTCAAGAGGGGCAGAAGCAGTTTTGCATGCGGTTAATAGGTTCGTTGATGTCCACCATGCGGAGGACTCGCTCTCCATGCTTTTGGTCGACTTTCGAAATGCATTAAATTTGGTCGACAGGAGTAGTATGTTGCGAGAAGTGCGCCTTAAGTGTTCGGCGATGTCTCATAGGGTGAAATTTCTATATGTGCATCCCGCTAGACTGTATTTGGGGAGGATTTTATTTGGTCTGCTCGGGGGATCCAGCAGGGGGATCCGTTAGGGCCTCTGTTGTTCGCTCTCACACTTCACCCGTTGATTCTACGAGTGCAGGAAGAGTGCAAGTTGGCTCTTCATGCTTGATACTTGGACGATGAGTCCTTGGTCGAGGATACTTTGGAGATTGCTAAGGCATATAAGGTGATCGAGACTGAAGGCCTAAGGCTCGGTTGGACCTCAATGTCACCAAAACTGAATTATTATGGCCCTCACTGGATCCTAGGAGTTTGCTGGAGGGGATTTTCCCTCGGATATCAGTCAGCCTCGTGATGGAGTAAGGCTTTTAGGTGGAGCAGTTAGCATGGATGAGGGGTTTGTTGGTGGGTTAACAGTGAAGAGGGTGGCAAAGGCGACTCAGTTAATGGAAGCGTTGGACCAACTTAGGGATCCACAGTGCGAGCTCGTCCTTTTGAGGGCTTGTGCAGGTTTGTCCAAGTTGTATTTCGCCTTGAGGACTTGCCCGCCACAGCTCTTTGTTCAGGTGGCAACTCAGTTTGATATTGCACTTCGGAGGTCAGTCGAGAGCATTGTCACATCCGAAGGCCCAGGCTTCGGGGATCTACAATGGAGGCTGGCCTCTTTACCTATCAAGGCAGGCAGGTTGGGGTCTATGCAGCGGCCGATGCCATACAGTTTTCTTTTGTGGCCTCTCGGATTCACTCCATCGAGCTCCAAGACCACATTTTGAGAGGTTGTGGTGAGGTTTCTTTAGGTGAGTATTTTACTTCTGCCCGGGCCTTTCTTCTAGCTAAGATACCTAATGTTGATCTTCTTCAAATCACCACTAAAGGGTCTCTCCCCCAAAATCAATGCATTACTTGACAGACATCTTTTATGGTGGCATTTGTAGAGATCTATCAACGGAGTTTGACCTTTCAGAGAAGCAGGTTGCAATTGTTGAGTGCCTGCGGGCAAAGCACGCCTAGGATTTCTTGTTGGCCACGCCTATTGAGGGATTGGGACAGCGTATGACTTCGGGGGAGTACCAGGCCATCCTCAGGTACAGGGTGTTGGTTCCTTTGTTCGTGGAGGGGACGGTGTGCCCAGTTTTTCATAGAACGCAGATGGATACATTTGGAGAGCATGACATCCACTGTCAGAAGCAGCCGAGGTTCAAGTACAGGCACGACTTAGTCAGAGATGTCTTGTATGATATCCTCCAAAGAGCAGGGATCCCATCAAAGAAGGAAGCGCCAGTTAACTTCCTCACTCCTCTTAGAGAGGCTAGATCTACTCTAAGGTCGGCAGACGTTCTTGTTTACAATTGGAGCGGGGGGAAGCACGCTTGTGTTGATCTCATAGGGGTGTCTCTGTTGGTGGGGTTTGGTAATGGAGAGTTCAAGGTTGGGCATGCAGCGGATAGAGTAGCAGAGGCAAAGGTGGGCAAACATGATCAAGCATGTAAGGACAATCACCACAGCTTCATCCCGTTCGCTTTCGATACATTTGGTTTTCTTGCAGCTGATGCGGTGGAGTTCCTCATGAGGGTACATAAATTCATGAATAAGAATGTGGCGACAGCATGGTCCGCTGAGTATGTGTTTTGTAGGTTGGGTTTTACAATTCAGAAAAGATTAGCGGAACAGCTTGTTGCCCGCTTGTCATAATCACATGTGTAATAGTTTATCGATTTAACTTTGTTTGTTTTCAAAAAAAAAAGTGAAACAAAAATTAAAAAGTGATTGTTCTTATTTTTTTCACGTTTGGCACTTAGGAAGTGCTCGAAAAGTAAATGCAAATTGGATGAGGGTTGCCTCTTGATTATTCTTGCTCCTTTCACTTTCTTCTAAAATTTTTAAAGTAGATAGAAAGTGAACTAAGAGGAGAGAGGAATTACTCCTTGGTTTTCCTTGTCATTTCAATTTTAAAAATTCAACTTTTATTGTCTAATTTTTATGGCAACCAAAAATAACTTGAAGAAAGTGGAAGCCAGGTCAACTGTTGTTATAGCTGTTTTAGTGCTAAAAAGTAATCTTCAATCAAATAGCAGACAAGTGTCTCATATTATGCGTAATTGGGTCAGCTCTTCACTTCAAGATAATCAAAGACCTAGCTTGGACGACTCGACACTCCGACATCTCGCGAGGGTGACTCAAAAGGTGTTACATGTCGACCTCTGGCTAGGCCGACTTCTTGACCAACCCACTCGTCCGACCATTCGGCCGACAACTCGCGAAGGCGGTACTTCTCGACCTTTTATCAAACGAGTAGAAAGGTGACGACTACCTCGAGGCTCGAGCCCCCTCTCGCGCACTAACAGCTAATCACCTTGTAATAAATGTCATTAAATGCATGATCAACACCATCATTTCTCTGTTCTTAATAGTCTTTATGACACATCGGACCACATCGGCACCGCATGCCCCCAGTCACTTCACATTAAATGCGGAAGTGACCCCTTCTCCACTCGTCGGACACCTGTAAAGCAGATGCTAACTTGGCCGCCAGCCTATACTCGATCGAAGTTATCATCCTACCCCCTACTACCACTATAAATATGGGTATCATTTTCAACAATAAGATAAGATCTTGATCTCTGCCCACTGTGTTTAAGAACTTCTATAGTTCAGTTACTTCTCTACTCAAGCAAATTACTGACTTGATCGTCGTAGGAACAATCAGAGAACCCAACTCCATCCCCTTACGATTTGCTACCTGCGTAGGGAAGAATAGCCCACCTCAGAACCAGACATTCGGAGGGTTAGAGGACCTCCATCAACCATCTCACTTCTCTCATTGACTGTTTGATATCAGCCATCAACAACTGTCATGTCAAAATTTTATCTTTCACTTCTATCATTAAGACAAGATTTGCGAATAGAAGGTTATAAGAAAGTAGTTTCTTGAGGAGATACTTTCTCTTCACTCTCAAAGGGTAAAAGATAATATATTGTCATGCGAGAGTTACACGTCTCCAACAAAATTGTCATATGCACTTATATTGGTATATGTAATAAGTGCTTATAAAAGTGTTGTGTGTACGTCCGCGTGTGGCATTTTGTTTGGGAAAGGGGGATTACGAGTTGGTTACACACCCTCATATTACATAGGGTGTTAACTCTTATGCCTCGTTTGGTACACGGGAATGGGGTAGAATGGAATTATCATCCTCACTTCTCATTCCTTCTTACCAAACACATCCTTTTTTTGAAGTTGGAATGTCCATTCTCATTTCTCATCAATTCTCACTTTATGTGGGAATGAGCATTCCCAATGAAATGATAGGGAATGACCATTCCCACTTAAATAAGAATTAATAAAATATACAATTTTAAAACACGTGTCCTTTCCCACTTCATTTTATAAATTACACCCAAACGTGAGAATGAGAATGACTATTCCATTCTCACATCAATTTCATTTCATTCATTCTTCCATTTCATTCTCATTTGAGTCCATTCCCGTGTACCAAACGAGGCGTTATAGGCTATGTTGCCTAGGTATTTCTAATATGGAGTCGCACCAGTACTCAACACATTTTGTACCCGTACCTGATTGTTCTTGGACACTCCCTAAATATATGCGTATATTTATTCAAACTATACTCAATTATACAACACATGTTTCATTTAAAACACTTGTTATACACTTCTTGAATATGCATCGTACATTTCACATCTATTTTTGTAATATGTTGGACACAGGTTGAGTTCGATTCAGCTTTAAGAGGGACGATCTAAAGGATTATTACATGTGTAGCTCAAAACTATGATTATATCACATGAGTTTCAGTCATGTCCATGCATTCTATCTTTTACAAATTTATCATGTTTCATACCAGTATCCTTGCACCTTACCTTATAGTCCTTCAAGAAGTCCTAATCAGAGCAGAGACCTAAAAAAGCGGATTAATCTCGGTATAATTTTGCAGATTATGTCAATTTGATAGAACTAATGGTTGTATTGTTTTTCCAAATTTTAAGATGAAGTTAAGAATTTCTCTATTCCTGGGGAGTACGACTGGGACAAAAAATAATTAAAGGTTACGGGACGGAACTCTCTTATCAAAGAAATGTGTAAAAAAAAATGGATGCAGAACAGTGAAGATTGAATCCACTGTATTTTGTCTATGTTGAATGCTGTTGCAGGCACGTGACAACGAATGTATTATTTCAGCCCCCTTTTAATGAATTAAATAGTTTAGAACTTTGAAGTAATGGGTGTCTTTTTTTTTCCAGGAGTTTGCCAATTAGTTTCTTGATCAAGTTGAGATCCTCTAGGCCATTGATCGTTGAAATTCTCTATAACTCATCAATCAAAAAATTTCAATTAGTGGGCCCTATGAATGATATTCATTATCTAAATAATATAAAATATTTTTACTTCTAGGACCCACTAAGATAAGTCATTAGTATTAGCTCACCTAACTGATTATAGACATTCTCTACAATCAAGATTGTAGAGAATTTGGACCCCATGTTTCTCCTCCTTTATCAATCAATTACATTTTAGGATTAATTACAACTGGATACCCTGAGATGTGGTGTAACTACATATGTGACCTTAAAGTATTGAAGCTACATAACACCGAGTATATAGATTGTAGTTACACAAGAACTCCGAGGGTTATTTTTTTCTAGGTTTTAGGGTCACCCATGTAGTTACAATTAGTAATCTTAGGATAATTGGTGTAAACACGCAAACCCCGCAATCATCACTGTAATAACACGATACCGCAGAATACCGGGTCTATTTAATCCTAAAATTTTAGTTATTTGGAATTCTTTTGCAATATTTGTTAGTAGTGTTTTGAAGTTCTTTGACTGTGTCGGTCGCAGTAACGGTTAGTGACTGGAAATGATAGGCTGCAACGGGAAGAGGATAAGGAGAGTAATAGTCATTTAGTAAAATGTTCATTGTACTAATTTTTTTCCAATACATTCTTAAGCTTCAAGTAGAAAGTTACTGACCGGGAAAGAAAATGAAGTGATCAATTAGAAAGATTTATACATCAGCAGTTGATTCACGTAATATTTCTCTATCCTATTAGAAAATAACATGTGTATAAATAATTCATAATCATTATCAAACTACAATTGTTGATATATAGGTAAGTAGAAAGTTCTAATAATAACATTTTGTTAATTCTTGATGACTAGGTATTTCTCATCGGATCACCAGTAATCGACAACGTTCAAGTTGAATACTGAAATGCGAATCTAAATTAGATCACTACAGCGAACAGAAAGGAGTTGTAATTTGCAGTAAACTCGAATCGTAAGGAGCAATTAGATCATCGCGATGGTGAATCGTACGGATTAGAGGGGAGAGAGAGAGAGAGAGAGGTCGGCGTACCTTCGGCGACCTTGAGCCAAGAAGCCATGGGCGGTGACGGGATCTAGAGGAACGAAACAGATCAGAGCGGAGACGGTAAATGGCGAGTCGTTATTTTTAGAAATGTATAGATTTCATTAGAGAATGTAATTTAGCGCGTGACGTCAGCCCGTCTAGCTCAGTTGGTAGAGCGCAAGGCTCTTAACCTTGTGGTCGTGGGTTCGAGCCCCACGGTGGGCGTTCCCTTTTTTAGCTTTTTAATTTCTCATTAGTATTTTATCTCGTCGTGAATTAACAGCGGGCTTAAAAAATGACAATTTGTGTATGTTGTATCGAAACCCGATCAGCTATAATTTTAGGCCCATGCTTTGGCCAGAAAGTTATATTGTATCGAAACCCGATCAAGTATAATTTTTCTGGCGCACGATTAATCACCCTCTATGATGTCTTCTCTATTTCTAACGGGGTAGAGTACACTAAACCTGTTTGACAAAGAGTTAAGTAAGGGGTTAAGGACTTAACCTGTCAAACATAAAAAATCTATACAATGTTAAAGTGATTTAACACTCCATAATTTGTCAAATATAAAAAAATATAGAAGAGTTACGCTAACCCCTCTAGAGGGATTAAAATGAGGGGTTTACTAATACTCCTATTTTAAATGATTAATAGTTAACCCTTCTAATTATAAAGAAAATAATCAAAATCATTGTTATTGCCAAAAACTAAAACTGATCACAAAGACTAAAATAAAACTTATTTAACTGATTAATAATTTAGTCCTTCAGATTATCGAATGAGCTAAATACATTAAATCATTCTCTTTAACTCCTCTTCCTTAACCCTTTGTAAAACAAGGCCTTAGTGTTTTGCAATAAACCCCCCTAGATATTTCAAAAATCAAACTACAACTCTCTTTTATTGTTTTCCAGCAAACGCCCAAGAACCTTCAAAATCACACTACACCCTCATGAACTTTTTAGAATTACAAAAATACCCCCATGAACTTTAAAGAGTTTTGTAAATAACCCCATAAATTAGAAAAAAATAACATAAAAAGAAACTTTGAGAGTTAATGGTTTTTTTGTAATTCATATAAAAGTTCATTGGGATTCTCTGCAAAAATTATTGTAGGTTGGGTGGTTAGAGATTAAAATCTAAATAAATACAGAGCATGCAGCATAAATAACTTAAATTAAAAAAAATACCTCCAACCATTGTTATCTAGAACGATTTGTAACTAGAAAATTAGATCAAAACTATAAATAATTGAAAAATCTTAATCGGATGGAGGAACTATGTCTGTATTTATAGGCTAGGCTAGGACCCTTCTTTTATAACTAGAATTCTTAAAAGATGAGACTTCTTAAAACAATTTCCATCAATCTGGGAAACTATCTAGATATGATCTTATATAAATCCACTATAACTCTTTATAGTATAATAATTTAAATACCATAACAAATTAAGATAATTTGTATCGAGTGGGCTAAAACTTTATCCGGATACCACATTCTCCACTTGGTTCACATGATACAAATATCTCATAATAAAAAATTCTTACCACTTAGTAATGGATAGCTCCCACTTAAATAAAGAATCTAATACACGAATCATGACGGTCAAGCTCTTAGCAATAACGAGCTCTTCCTTCCAAGTATGACAATGCATATATTCATCAAGTGAGCAACTTTATGAGCAAACTTTATGAATAACTTCCTACAAGTCACTCGGGTCCTACTTTAACTATCCTAACAGATATAATTTAAATATGAAAACTTTATTTGTACACAATAAAGTCAAACTTTATTCTCCAAGAATATTCAGAACATGTCTAAAAAACATTTAGAGAGAAAAACAAACACATAACGAGCTAAAACAATCATATATGCTCCACATGACTTAAGAACTATTCCGCCGGCAATCCTTTAGTCGTTGGATCTGCAATCATTAACTCGGTATTAATGTGTTGAACGGACACAACACTTTGTTTCACATTCTCTCTAACACTAAGATGCATTGGCTTTCATTTTTATTATTTTTGGAGAAGAAAACAGCCGCTGAATTATCATAATAGATCGTCATAGGCCTTGCAATAGAATCAACGACTTTAAGACCTGAGATAAAGTTTCTCAACTATAATGCCTATGTAGTGGCTTCATAGCATGCAATAAACTCTGTTTCCATGGTATATGAAGCAACAATTGTTTGCTTAGTACTTCTCCCAGCTATAGCACCTCCTACTAGAAGGAAGGTATATCATGAAGTAGATTTTCTTGAATCTATGCATCCACCAAAGTCTAAATGTGAATAACCGACAGCCTCCAAATGATCAGTATGACAGTAAGTCAATCTGTAGTCCTTAATTCCCTTCAGATATCTCATAATTCTTTTAGCAGCCTTCCAATGCTCCATACCAGGATTACTATGTGTAATGATCGTGAAATTTTGATACTAGTTAAAATAATTTTCTAATATTTTAAAATATTTAATTATGATTTTTAAAAGAGTATTTGTATTTTTCTTGAAATTCTACAATTTTCTATGATTTAAACTCTAAGTTTTATATTTATTTAAATGATATTAATATTTATAAATTAATTTTATACGGTAAAAATTTATGGAATTTATCTGTTACATTATCGATGCTGTTACATGTCATTTTAAATAATACGCTGTATTATTTTTATTACGTATAATACGTTGTATAATTAATTGCGTATTATTTGTATAATTTGCTGTATTATTTTCTACTATTACATATTATCTGTCGTATTAGTATAACTTGTACGTTTTACTGTGTCTATAATTATCCCATACTTGTTTGATTTTAAATATAAGTAAATATATTTTATTTATTAATTATTCTCGTTTAATTGTACAATATGAGTATATTTTGACTATTTCGTATCAACTCTTGTATTAGCACAACATGTACGTTTTTATTTGTAGATAATTATTCTGTAATTAGTTAAATTTTAAAGTACACGTAATTATTTATTTTAATTATTTTTGGTTAAATTCCCTAACCCTAACCCTATAATATATATATATATATATATATATATATATATCTATATCTATATATATATATATATATATATATATATATATATATATATGTTATAAGAACCCTCTCTTTCTCTTCCTATTCACGAAAACATCAGCCGCCACCCAACATCATCTCCTTCCTCCGCTCCGCAGGTCCGCCAACGCCGCCGCATCCATCAACTCCGATAAACGCCCAAAGCCACGCCAACCTCCCCTTCGTCGCCCCTCTCCCTGATCGCCACCTCCGACGCCCTTCCCCCAAGCCGGCCAGCCTCCTCTACCCGCCGGCGCCCGAACCCAACATCACCACCTGCTCCCCTCGTCCTCCTCCGCCCTCCTTCGACGCCTCAACGATCCCTGACCAGCCTTCGAACCCGCCTGAACCACCTCCAACGCCGCCACAACCACCAGATCCGCCCCTTATCTCCACCACCCAAGCCCGCCGAAACCCCGTCGCCGCCTCCCTCATCAGATCCAACCGCTGCCCCGTCGTCAACGTCGACCTGCTCAGTCAGATCCGTCTCCTCTTCAGCACCGACGTGCCGCACCGACAGCGTCGATCCGTTCGACGAAACCCCGAGGCAAGATTCCGCTTTCCTTGACTTGTATTTCCATTATTTGTATCTGTTATTGTTTGGTTACATGGATTAGTTGTGATACAATTATCTGCGTGGGATTACTTGATGAATAATATTAGATAAATCTTGATAATCGGATAAATAGTAAATTTTTTTAAATAATTCTAATTTTAAAGGAATTTATTTTAGTATTAGAATTATTTTTAGATGATTATGCTAATTTAAAAGAATTTATTTTGAGAACGGAATCATTTTAGATAATTATCATAATTTTAAATGAATTTATCTGAAAAAAGGAATTGTTTTAGATTAATTATAATTAGAAAAGAAATTATTTTGGAAGAGGGAATAATAAAAAGAATATTTAAAGAATGTTTTTAGAATTATTTAAAAGGAATTATTTTAGAGAATGTAATTACTTTTGGATAATTATAACAAGAAATAAAGAATTTATTTTGGATAAATAAATTATTTTAAAAGACTATTTTTGAAGGTCTCGTGATTTGTGATTCTCATTCTAATTACGTGATATGCCATGTCATCGTTGTACTGGATTGTTTGTATTTATTTATTATTTTCCTTTTGTGATTGCGAAACATTAGTAGTTCATGACTTAGTGGCCTTGCGCGTCATGAACAAGACTTAGTGACATGTGTGTGTGCGTTGAATGAGTTTAGGTGGTGAACCCAAGTTTCAATAAGGATTATGGTTGATTTAGAAAATACAAGAGAGTTGGGATGGGAAAGTCCATGTTCATGTGATCGAATAAGGCTGTTGATGTATCTCCAGGCCTCCCCATGATCCAGTGTAGCTTGGGGTTGGTTTGTTGGGTCAAAGTGAAGCCAGTGTAGTCACTTTGGTCCGTGAATATGATATTCACCCGGGTTTTGCTTGAATTCGAACCAGGCTAAAAACGGATTACGTGTAGCCCTCTGACCGATCCAGTGTAGCGGCGTATTGGGTGCACGTAGAGGATTTGTGAACAGTCAGTTATCCGATGATATGAGTGTTGACTCTATGTGATATGTGGACCAGTGAGTTGAGATATGATGGCTAGTTACATGACCTCGATTCTTGGCTAAGTATGATTCTTGTGAGATGTAGACCAGTTGTGTTTCTTTTCATACATAGATCGGGGTTAATATTTAATTATCTACAATTTGAGACATATGGTATATACATGAGGGTTTCCTTGTTTGGATTATTTCGTTCGACGTACTACGTCTCTTGTTGTAGATTTTTAAGTATTAATTCCATCTAGTGTATGCCTTGTGACCTGGATGATTATTCTGATGATTAGCTGCATGATCGACTTGTTACTTGATTAATTTGGGTTGGATTTCCAGTTGCACGTTCTTTTGTCATTTCGGTTATAGTATTGTTTTTCGCATTGGGTTTTCGTTCGTTCTTTTCTTTTGTGGGGTCTTGCCGTGCGCTATGCACCTGACGTACACCTGTTTTCTCTGGTGTACGTCAGACTTAGAGGAAGAACAGGTTCAGCAGGAGCTAGAGGATTCTCAGCAGGAGTACCCTGTAGACAGAGTAGAAGAAGAAGCCGAAGTCTAGTCGTCTCTTTTGTTATATGCTGGCCGTGGGTTACTTTTGTAGTTCTTTCTATTTTCGTTGATCGATGTATCTTTGTACCTCTTTAGTATTTATTTGTTCAGATAGTTTTGTATAAGGGCATGTGAAAGTACCCTAAAGCCGCTAGGGAGGAACCCTAGAGGGGGGTGAATAGGGTTTATGCTAATCTAATCCGATTTATGCCAATTTAAAACTTATTAATAAATCGGTTTTTCTATAGAGTGCCCATGGGCACTTTATAAGAGAGGAGAGAGAAAGAGAGAAATGAATGAGAAGAGGATCCCAATGCAAATCAGGGGGCCCTCCTCCTCATTCATTTCTCTCTATCTCTCTCCTCTCTTATAGAGTGCCCATGGGCACTCTATAGAAAAACCGTTAATAAATATATCCTAGCACAAGAGATATGAATAATATATGTGCAAGGATATATAAATAACACAAGGGTGAACAATATAGTGGATGAAATAAACTAGATGCAATAGGTGATATAGGCAATGAGCACAAGTATAAATGAACGCCAATGCAACTCAAACACAAGCAAATGATCACGGAGTTCGGACCTTCCGTCCTACATCTCCGCTCCCCACTCCCGGGGAGAAATCCACTATCACACTGGGTTTTCAACGATCACCCGAAAACGCTTACACCACACAATATCGGTTTCAACGCTCACCGATCAACGTCTACAATCTCACAATGTAACTACACTAACTACCACCTCAAGTGTTGGTCCTCACGTATCGACTCCCTCAAGTGCTCGGAATTATCACCTCTCACTAGGCAACCGACGCCACTCCTCTTGGTATCGACTCCGACCTCACCACACACTCCTCTCGGTGTACTAGTGTAATACAAGTGATCTCACAATGAAAGCTCACAACAAATAGATTGTTCTCTATAATGGATGAGAACACAATATAGCACAACTCAATGTTACAATCTCTCACAACCCCAATAATACTATGTATGAAAATACTAAAAGCTCAAGTGGGTGTGTGTAACAATGAGATTCAATAAAAACAATCTAAACTCAATATAAAACTAGCATATGGAAATTAAGATCAAACATATAAAATAGCTAGATTGAGTTTAGGAAAACTTCTCTATATGATAACAAGAGATGGAGGGAGAAGAGTGAATGCTCAAACTGTAGAAGATGATCTCCTCAACTCTTGTGGAATTTAATCACAAAACCGAAACTCTTAAATTGCTTAAAAGCTTTTTAAACAAACACTAAACAAACACTTAAACCCTTGTTAAACTTGTTTTTAAAACTTCTTGATTAGCTCTGAAATATGAGAGCAATGGGGTATTTATACCCACACAAAACTTCAGCAAAAACCCAAGTAAAATGACCAAAAACCCATAAGATAACAAAACTGGAAAATAGCCGTTACTGTGTAACAGACACATTATGGGTCGACTCATAAAAATCATGGGTCGACTCATAGTTGACCGTTATAGGCCAAAAACAGCTTATGAGTCGACTTATAAAATTCATGAGTCGACTCATCATGCATGGGTCGACTCATAAGGTCATGGGTCGACTCAGCAGAAACAAAAACCAAATTCCAGAACACTTCATGAGTCGACTTATGACAGGCATGAGTCGACTCAACCTGTCGGGTCGACTCATGATATTGTGAGTCGACTCGTCAGAAACAAAATGCAAACTACACAACAGTTTATGAGTCGACTCGTCACTGTTCATGAGTCGACTCATGACATGCACACAGCCTGTTTTAAACAGTACATGTCAACTTAAAACAGGGTTTAAAAATATCAAATAAATTCAGAAAAATGTAAAACTTTGAGAAATGTTTATAAACATGTTAATGAACATGTTCTAAAAAGAATTTTTAGAATTGCATTCCCCAATAGTGAAAACTCATCATTTTTCAAATATGTTCAAAAACATGAAAAGAAAACATACATGTTTTTGACATTTGATTTAAACAAACTTTTGGAAACTTTTGTATGTCTTTATAGACTTAGGAAAAGATATAAAAACATATTATCAAGTCCATAAACCAAAAACAAAATATTTTCAAATATGATAGAATATGAAACATATGAACATATATATGAATATATATTTGTTTCATATCTACAAATTCAAACCAAAACATATATGTATATATATAACTATATATATATACAAAAACCAAAACGAAATGTGTATGTGTGTATATAATTGAGCTTAAAGTACTAACACACATAATATAAAACCTAAAACTAAATTACCCAAGCAATCTTGATCTTCAATAAGCTTGACTTGGTAATCATGGATGAAGCTTGACTTGGATCTTTAACATGAATTGCAAGGCTTCAACCACTACTCCGCCAACCTCCATTGGATATGATCGTGAATGCGTAATTCCATCCATCCCCCAACACATTGTTTGTCTAGAATACCTAATAAGAAACATAAATACTAGACAAACAATATTAGGAATTGTTTGTAATCATCAAAACAAGATTAGAAGATGTATGCTCATAACATGAGACCTAACAGCATGTTCACCCGAATATTATGCCTGGGATGATATTCATTTGTGATATGTATTATTTTATTCTGAGTTTGTTCATTATATTCTTGCTGATTGTGATCGGGGACCTGTGCCTTTGCATTGTGTTATTTCCAGACGCTTAGCGTATTGGATTGAGAAGAAAAGAAAAAAAATGATAAGAATATATTTTTTCTCAATCTAATACGTCGCGGGCTTGCTCGCGTCCCGATTCCCGGTATTTTGGGAAGCGGGGCGTGACACTATGGTATTTACCCAATAATCCTACTGCAAATCTGATGTCAGGTTGAGTGAAAACTTGTGCATACATCAAGCTACCCACGACAGATGCATAAGGTATATGCTCTTTATCTGTTCCTTTTCTAGTTCATTTTATGGACAATGATCTTCACTGAGTTTATCCCCTTTGTTGATAGACGCTGACATGGACACACAATCTTTCATTTTGAATCTTTCTAACTCCTTTTCAATGTAGGCCCTTTGAGTTAGTCCTAAAGTTCTTTTAGACCCCTCTCTGTGAAATTCTATCCCAATGACATAAGAATCTTCACCTAAATCCTTCATTTAAAAATTTTTAGAGAGTAATTGTTTGTCCCATGTAACAAACCTATATAACTGCTTGCAAGTAGAATATCATCCACATATAAGACAAGAAATATAACATTGCTCTCACTGACCTTAAGATATAGACATTGATCAACAATGTTCCCAGAAAATCCATATGAGGAAATAATATTGTGAAACTTTTTACACTATTGACATGAGGCTTGTTTAGTCCATATATAGATTTCTTTAGCTTGCAAAGTAAGTAATTATCTTTCTTATCACAAAATCATTTTGATTACCTCATGTATAATTCTTCCTCAAGATCCCCATTCAAAAAAGCTATTTTCACATCCATTTAATGTAACTCCATATCAAAATGAGCTACTAGAGCCATGATAACCCTAAATGGATCCTTCTTAGAAACTAGAGAGAGTGTTTCATGATAATCAATCCTTTCCTTTTGAGTGAAACCTTTAGCCACAAGTCTAGCCTTATATAGCTCAACATTACCAGAAGTGCCTCTTTTGGTCTTGTAGACCCATTTACAGCCTATAGCCACAATACCTTTTTGTAATTCAACAAGATCCCAAACTTGAATTTTAGCCATAGATTTTTCCATCTCTTCTTTCATGGTACCTTATCCAAGAGTAGATTGATCTCCTTTCACGGCTTGTAAAAACGTTTGTGGATCATCTTTAGTCTGATATCAAAACCAGACTACTGAAGATATACAACATAATCACTAGAAATAGCTGACCTTCTTTCTCTTGAGAACCTTCTTAATCCAAACTCTTGATTTTCATCAATAAGAGTTTCATTATGAACTTTGATTTCATGAGCTGGTTGTTGTTGAATTGGTTGCTTGACAAGGTCATCTGTTTGATTTTCTTGAAGAATAACCAAATCTCTATCTTTATGCAACTTGATTTCCTTATGTGCTTCCTCAAATTCTATCCTACAAGGAAATGCACTCCTACTAGGTTCATAATCCTCAAGAAATTTAGCATTTCTAGCTTTAACTACTCTTGTAGAGTGTGAAGGACAATAAAACTGATTTTCTTTGGAGTTAACTGGATAGCCAATAAAATAACCACTGATTGTCCTCAGATCAAGATTCTTTATGTATGGATTATAAATCCTCACTTCAATTAGACAACCCCATATATGCAAGTGACTTAAACTAGGCTTCCATCCATACCATAGTTCAAACAGTGTTTTAGGAACAGTTTTAGATGGAACCCTATTTAAAATATACACTATAGTTTTTAAGGCTTCACTCTAAAGAGATTCAGGAAGATTAGAGTTACCTATCATGCTCCTCACCATTTCAATAAGCGTATGATTCCTCCTTTCTGATACACCATTTTGTTGTGGTGTACCGAGCATTGTATATTGGGCAATGATGCCCTCTTCCTTGAGGAATTTTGCAAATGAACCTGGTATTTGTCCCTTTTCAGTGTACCTACCATAGTACTCTTTGCCTCTATCTGATCTTACAATTTTAATCCTTTTATCTTTTTATTTTTCTATCTCGACCTTATAGCTCTTGAAGGCATCTAATGCCTCTGCTTTGTCAAAAAGGAGATAAAGATACATATATCTGGTATGGTCATCAATAAATAAGATAAAATATCTCAGACCATTTAGGCAAGGAGTAGTAAAAGGTCTATATATATCAAGATGTATGATTTCCAAAATACTAGCACTCCTTTTAGCACCATTAGTGAACTTGTTAGTTTGCTTTCCCTTAATGCAATCAACACAAGTACTAAAATCAAAAAAATCAAGAGTTTTTAAAACTCCATCATTTACTAACCTCTTAATTCGCTCTATGGAGATGTGTCACAATCTCCTGTGCTATAAGGTAGAAGAGTTTTCATTAATAAAATTCCGCTTTATGCCAACAACAACATGCATATTTAAATAAATCGATTCAAACATGTGATCCAGATCAAATTTATATAAATTATCAATTAGGGTTCCATCACTGATATGGACTTTATTCAAAAAAAAAATATCAAAATATGTTCCTTCAAAATAAAAACCATAACCAACAAAACCTAATTTCGAAATTGAAATAGAGAATTCTGGAACATAAAAGACATTTTCTAAATTCAATGTAAAAACTGTCTTCAAAATCATTCTGAAGGTTCCCATAGCCTTGACTTGTGAGCACATCTTGTTTCCTAAATAGATGCATTGTTTATTTCTCTTCGGCTTCCTTAGGTTAAGAAAGCCCTTTCTTTACGAGCCACTTTTTGTACTTAATATAATCTTTCTTCATATGCCCAACCTTTTTGCAGAAAAAGCATTTATTCTTATCGCCATATTTCTTCATTGGCACATTTTGCTTATTCTTTCTTTGTTGAGCATGATTGTTTTTCCCAGTGTTTTCTTTATTATGAGTAGCCAAATGAGCACTTTCAGGCTTCTCATGCTTTAGTCTCTCTTATTCCTGAACACACATGGTCAACAATTCATTCACAGACCATTTTTCCTTATGTGTGTTGTAAAAATTTTTAATTGACCTATATTCAGAAGGGAGAGAATTCAAAATAAAATGCACTATGAACGACTCAGAAATTTCTATCTCAAGAGACTTGAGTTGAGCAGCGGTGTCCCTCATTTCCATAATGTACTCACGCAGACTCTTAGAGTGGTTAAATATTTTACTTGAAAGCCTTTTCATCAAGGTGTTGGCCAAAACTTTATCCGAGCTGACAAATTGTTCTTCAATGGCTTTCAAGTAATCTTTGGCCTCAGAGCAATCTGGAATAGAGCCTTGGATGTTCTTACTGACATGAGACTTAATATGCATCAAACTCAGTCGATTTGATCTTTACCATTGTTTAAATATTTATTTCTCATGTGGCTTACTTTCCTCCGTAAGATCAGGTGATTGATCCACACGAAGCGTCAAGTCCGGATCCATGCACCCTAATAAGAAAAGGATTTTGTCTTTCCAATCATCAAAGTTATCCCCATAAAGTATTGGAACAACATAAGTAGTAGAAATAGCTGCAATAATAAATAAATTTAAATTTTAGTGCTATGAAATAAAACTAGAGTTCTAAACAACCAATGTTAGTTTAGAATAGATCTAAAATCAGTTCAAACCTTCCTATGGGCAGAGGTAGCATCACGCATGAATTTATTCTTGCTTTATTAATAAGACTAATAAAAATTAATATCAAGAAATAAAATATTCCAACCTATGGGCCTAGGAGAAATTTATTGTTGATATTATTTTTTAATATCTTATTCCAATTAATCCAAAACAATAATAACTTCCTTATGGGGCCGAGTTACTATTTCTTTGAATTAATTACAATCTAGATGTCATTAAAATTTAATAAAGTGTGTTAAACCTTATTTGACTATCCTCATGAGCTAAGATGCTATGGTTACTCTTAAATCATTCGGTAATTGTTATTACTTCAAGACATCATAAATCTAGAATATTAACAAACTGTATAACACATATATTACACATGCTTCATGATAAAATTATAAAAGAAAATGACTTAACTTTATTACTTTCAATTTAGAAAGAACTATATTTTCTTTTTCCTAAATGCACCGTAGCATGGCAAATCAATGCTCTATATAATAAAATTCTACATAAAAACTTGAGTCGATGATAAAAAATGCTGTTGAAATCTAAAAGACATTTTGTTGATATCTAAAAGATATTTTGTTGATATCTAAAAGACAAAATGTATGTGGACATTACTTTGTATGTGGACTATTAATTTCATGTCCTTTTGTATTCCATCATGTATCTATAAATTGTACGATGTATGGGAATGGAAGATGATGAATAAAAGATTACAGTTTCTCTTCTTTTCTTGTCTCTTGTCTCTTATTTTATTTCTATAGTATATTACAACACGTTATCAGCACGAGTGGCTCTAGCCGGTTTGTGATCATTGACTGGCTTATGTGGCTCCTGTATCTAGAGTTGTCGGCGCAGGTAACAATTTCTTCTTGTGCCTTCCTCTAGCTAGCTGCAAAGGCTAGTCAACACAAACCATGTGCAGTTTGCCCCTGCTGCTCAGATTATGTTTCTTGTTTTTGGATTACTGTTTTGTTCTAGCCTTGTTTTAATGATGTTTCTTTGGATTGGAGAAAATGATCACTAAGATTCCTTCTGAAACTAATATGAAATTGCTAGCTCATGTCTTCTCTGAAGCTTAAGTTTTCCATATGTCTTTTTGTTTTATTATATTTCATATACCACCAGGACTCGTCTTATCTTCCATGAAAAGAAAGATAGATCGATTCATTTAAACAACTACTCTCAAGCCCATTATCATGATGTAAGATCTTTGGAGACTTGGAGTAATCTGACAGTTCAAACTGTTTATATTTTGATATCCATATGGCTTTGTGGATGGTGGTGATAGTATGTTCGAAAAAGATGTATTTGATCTATTTAAACATCTTATCTTCTAATGTCAACCAGTAGTAGAACTGATTAGTTGTGATTTGTGAATAGAGGCATCTTTTGTTTGCAGTTGCAAATTCATCTGTGTTTCATTTATTCTCCCTTCACCATAAGGTATGTGAATAAATGGTTGGCAGATTATCTAATGGATGAATTATGCTAAACTGTGTTACTCATTTATATCCTGAAATCATGCATTCACCATAAGGTATGCTATACAAGTTAAACTGCTATATGGTAGTTACAAATAACTTGTTTGAGTAAATATAATGTAGAGAAGGAAATAGATATGGCATTTAAGTTGGAAATTCCATCCTTCTTAGTAATAGAAAATCAAAGGTCAATGTTTAATTGATTATACTATTTATGAGGTTGGAGATGAGGACGATGAGTTATATGACTTATAAACATTTGCATTGTGGCAGTACCTATTATTTCCATATGACAAGTATGGCTATTATTTTCACATGATAATTACGGATGCTGTTTTGTGTATATTCATGTATGCTTATTAATTTTTTAAATCATTGATTAGGGATTCTGACACTTTCATCATCTTCTGTGACAAATTTATTATTAGTATTGTATCAATATCATACATCCTCGACATATGCATGTATAGTGTTACTGTTAAATTTGACTCATAGGGAAGGCAAAACAAGGTGAGAAACATCATGCTAGTTTGCCAGAAGCAAACATTTGAAAGATAACATTTATGAAAATCTTTAGAAAAAAAGGAACTTGATAATTTTGGTGATTATGTGTGATCTTATTAAAATGTGAATATTTCTAATTTCTCATGCATTAATCTTTCTTCCCCATGATTAGTGCATTGTGAATTATTATTTATCTTTGGCCTCGAACGTTCATTTTTACTAGACACCCTTGTGATTTTTGTACGATTATATCTCTTGATTCTTTAAGTATCTTTGCCTAGAAGGCAAACACTTTAAATTTTTTCTCTATCAATTAAGACGTGAAAAATTAACGCCTCACTGAAAAAGTATTCTATTTTCTGGGCAATCCCTGAAGGATCGCTTTGATCTATGGAAACCAATAATCTTCCCTCAAGCGCAACTGGCAGACTGAATCAGAACTTTTTGGATTTAAAATACATAACTAAATATGATTCAGCTCTGTACCGCATTATCTAGCAGCTGAAACTCTGTAAGCAGAACATTACAGACAGAGACAAAATTTATCGAAAAATTGTTTTCCCTATTCCACGTAAATAATATTGTACTCCAGCAGCAGTACATGACCAAGAATTGCACTTAGCATTCTGAATTGATATCTGCATTAGTAGTCGTAGAAAAGCACAACCAATTGATGATTAGAAATCACAATGTTAGACTAGTTAGCTTACGAGTTGTGTTTGTAGCACATGCTACTATTCAGAAAATTACTTATACGCGTGGACAAGGGGAAGGCTATGAACATAGTAGGAGATTTTATCCTATAGCCATTTTTTTGGATTTTAAATCCTCGACTGAATACAATTCAACAAGTAACATTGTACTCTTACAATAGTACAACTAAAAATTATATTAAGCATTATGAACTAATCCTTGCATTAGTAGTTGTTAAAACACAACCAGCTGTTGTGAGAAACCATAATGCAAGTTCAGTCATAGTGCCTGAAGCACATTAATATTCATAAGCTTGGACGAGGGGGAAGTAGTGGATCTTATTGAGGTGGTTAAGGTGCACTATTTGGTTTTCTATATTTGGATTATATACATTTGTCAGACAATTTTAATTTATCTTGATTTTGCTTTAAACTCTTGTGAACCTATGTGGTTTTTATTCATATGTGTATATTTTAGAATTTGTCTGACCTAAAATACAACATGTTGTGATAAGTTTGAGATTTAGGGACCTAAATTCTTTTAAATTCTGGCATGAGCGATTGGGTCATCTTGGGCAAAATATGATTTGTCGGATTTACTTAAATTAAATGGGGCATTCAAACCAAATCCGACCAACTGCATATCACAATTTTCCCCCTTTATCTAATATGTGGTGAAGAAGCAAAACATTTTCTATCTGCGTATTCTTTATTTGCAGTCCATATTTCTATATCACCACCATAGCATACTTTTATGGGATCTCGGTGAAGGTACATACATTATTTATGAAACTCCATCAATAATTTAGTACATATGGTCCATGTTAGGGGATCAATTTACAATTTGGTACGCTGACTGCATTTTTATTGAAGATTAATTCTCGACATTAGGGGGAGATTAGTGCCCAAAATACAAAATAATGTCAAGAAATTCCATTAATAAAAAAGATCTTTAATATTTATATTCACGTACTAGTCAAACTGAACCAGAAGTTCAAATGATAATCTGCTAAGAATAGAGTGACTAAGCCCCATATTCATGTTGAATATATCATTGATGATTTGGTATGCCAGAAGCATATTGTGCCAGAAGCATATAAAACATGTTAGTATAAAAGATAAAAGTCCGCGGTAAACTAAATTATATATATAGAAAGACCGTCACTCCCGTAACCTCCGGAAGAGGTTCATCCTGAAGATGGAATCTCCAGTAAATTACACGTGCACTTGATAATCATAATATTGGAGATGCGGAACGGCCAAATCCAATTGTTAAGGGAAATGACGAGGATTTGGTTGACATAAAATAAGAATTGCAGTGGCCATGAATTTGTGAAAAAGGAGAAATATATAATAGAAATATAAAAGTTGTCGACAACATGGTTGCCTTTACAGTTGCTCTTACTATCTCCAAAAATAATCTGGATCCAGAACCTAAGTCGGTAATAGAGTGCTTGAAGCACTCAGACTAGGTGAGATGGAAAGTGGCAATTGAGGCCGAGCTGAACTCGCTAAAGTATTTTGGACCTGTAGTCCGTATATCCCTGCAGGATATAAATGCGTCTTCGTAAGAAAAATAAATGAAATTGTAAGGTGGTGAGATATAAAGTGAGATTCATAGCTCAATGGGTTCACGTAGAGACCCGACATCGATTTAGATGTAAAATATTCTCCTATTAGTGATTGTATTACGTTCCGCAAGTTAATACCTATGGCAGAAACTATGAATTTATATATGCAGTATATGTATATCATGACCATATTTTTATATGTGTCATTACACGCTAATATTTTTATATGAAGTCCCTGATGGACTTAAAATTCCTAAATTGAGAGAAAATAAGAATCGCAACATGTATAGCATTAAGTTATAAAGGTCTTTATACGACTTGAAACAGTCAGGTAGAACGTGGTATAACCGACTGAGTAAGTTCCTCCTGAAGAGGAGATATGCAAATAATGATGTATGCCCTTGTGTGTTTATAAAAAAAATTTGAAAATGGCTTCTGTATTATATCAGTCTATATTAATGATATAAATATTATTGGAACGCACAAGGAGCTTACAGAAGCTAGCTCATGCCTAAAGACGGAGTTTGAAATAAAAGACTTGGGAAAAACCAAGTTTTGTCTCGGCCTGCAGATCGAGCATTTTCCCAGAAGGAATTTCTACACCAGTCAACCTATGTGAAAAAGGTTTTGAAAAGATTTTATATGGATAAATCTCATCCACTTAGCACACCAATGGTCATCCGATCCCTCGAAGTGGATAAAGACCCATTTAAACCCAAAGAAGATAATGAAGAAATGTTAGGGCCAGAAGTTTCCTATCTGAGCACCATTGGAGCACTTCTTTATTTCAAAAATTGCACCAGGCCTGATATTACATTTACAGTGAACTTGCTAGCAAGGTATAGTGCTTATCCTACAGGGAGACAATAGAATGTCGTTAAACATTTCCTTCGCTATCTTCAAGGTACAAAAGATCTTGGACTATTCTATAAAAGAAACCAAGATATGACATTGGTAGGCTATTAGGACGCTGGCTACATGTTTGATCCCCATAACGCCAGATCTCAGACTGGTTATGTTTTTCTCTGTGGTGGTACTGTCGTTTCTTAAAGGTCTGTTAAGCAGACTATGGTGACTACTTCTTCTAACCACTCAGAAATTATCGTTTTATATGAGACCTCACGAGAATGTGTATGATTAAGATCGTTGATACGACATATTTGTGGACTCGTGTGGTCTAGCAAAAGATGATATTCCCCCCACTGTCCTTTATGAGGATAATGCAGCTTTTGTTGCACAAATGAGCAGTGGATATGTAAAAGGAATCATGACAAAATATATTATGCCAAAATTCTTTTATCCACATGAGCTCCAAAAGAATGGTGAGATCACCATCGAAAAAGTTTGCTTAAGTGACAATCTTACAGATTTGTTCACTAAATCTCTGCCTACGTCAACTTATGAGAAATATGTTCACAATATGCATGGGCTTGAAAGACTATGTTTTTCAAGGGGAGCAAATTCTTAAAGAACAATCCTGAAGATTGGGCCCTAAAGGTCTATTATTATAATTTTTCCCTTTTCACTAAGTTTTGTCCCACTAGTTTTTTCTTAGCATAGACTCAGAAGATTGTCATCATCAGGGGGAGCGAATTTTCAATGCAATCCCGAAGATCGTGTCTTGAAGGACTATAGTTGTACTCTTTTTTCCTTTTGCTAAGTTTTGTCCCACAGGGTTTTTTTAGTTAAAGGTTTTTAATGAGGCAACTAATGCAATACAAGTTTGGATCTCGAAGATCTATAGTTGTACTTTTTTTCCCTTTGCTAAGTTTTGTCCCACAGGGTTTTCTTAGTTAAAGGTTTTTAATGATGCAACTAATGCAACAAGAATCTACTAATGTCGTGTACTATTTTCCTCGACTAGTTTTTATCCCACTGGGTTTTTCTAGCGAGGTTTTTAACGAGACATTGACATTTCGAAGTAATGTCCAAGGGGGAGTGTTGAAATCTAAAAGACATTTTGTTGATATCTAAAAGATATTTTGTTGATATCTAAAAGATATTTTGTTGATATCTAAAAGACAAAATGTATGTGGACATTACTTTGTATGTGGACTATTAATTTCATGTCCTTTTGTATTCCATCATGTATCTATAAATTGTACGATGTATGAGAATGGAAGATGATGAATAAAAGATTACAATTTCTCTTCTTCTCTTGTCTCTTGTCTCTTGTTTCATTTCTATAGTATATTACAACACATCTGCATAATTAAACCGAAAGCATTTAACTTTTATTAAAGGAACCTAATGTAAAACTTTATTAACAACCATGTCGACAGAACCACAAATAAGGATTGCAGGTTAGTAAGATCTTATAACAACTTTAATATATGGCCATCCAAATATCTCAATGGGCCGAATTAATTAACATGGCCCAAAGAAATAAACATTGGTCAACATGAAGCATGAAGTTCAATTGATTTCGGTATATAGACAATCTTTATAAAATTTGAATGATATCTTTACTTTATGCCAGTAAAAAGTACAAATAGGATAATCACTAAAGACGAAACAAACAAAAGACGCAAGTTTTCACAAACACTAGTTTTCTTAAACTTTAAGAACAGGTTAACTAATTAACAAGATAAGAACTTGTTATAAATATCGTCTTCATCTCGGTTTTTCATGTCTCATGCTTATTACACTACTACTTTATAGGCTAGAAAAGAACAACGAATAACAACATGATCCAAGATCTTAAAGACTAAACAAGATAGAAGAAGTTGGCTCTGACACCACATGTTAAAATTTAAAATCTAAATAAATACAGAGCACATAGCGGAAATAAATTAAATTAAAAGATATCTCCAGTCATTGTTGTCTAGAACGATCTGTAACTAGAAAATTAGATCAAAACTAGAAATAATCGAAAAGCCATAATCGAACTATGACTGTATTTATAGGCTAGGCTAGAACCCTTCTGTTATAACTAGAATGTTTAAAAAATAAAACTTCTTAAAACAGTTCCATCCATTTGGAAAGCTATCTAGATATGATCTTATCTAAATCCACTATAATTCTTTATAGTATAAGGACTTAAATAACATATCAAATTAAGATAATTTGCATCGAGTAGGCCAAAACTTTATTCGGATACAACATTGGTGTGGTTTTTGAAGTTAATGGAGGGCTTACGGCACATAGCTGAAAGTTTATGGTGGTTTCGTGTAATTTACTCCTTCTAGCGTGTCTAGTGGTGGAAAAATTCGATGGGAAAACCTCTAAAAAACAGAGTCAGATACGCAACTAGAAAAGATGTGCAAACTAAAATTGATTGGGTGATAAGAGATTTTCTTTTTGAACTTTTGCTAAGTTATTGAAGTCTCTAATAAATTATCTTTTAAGCTGTCATTTTCGTCAAAAGGGGAAAAAAAACGAAGAGAAAGGTATGCTTCACCATCAAAATATTAAGCAAAAATGAAAACATCAACACCAAACGATATGCTAAAGAACAAACAGAAGTTGCAAAACATTATCCAATTCTCGCCTTCATTGAAGCAAGAACACAAATAAATGGTGACAGTGGTAGCCATTGTTATATCTGCAATAATATTTCCCCCCTAGCTTCAAGTGGACATTTAAAAGTTCCTACTAAATTCATCTACCAAAATTAATAATAAAAGGTCTTATTAAAAAAGAAAAAAAAAGTGAACAGTCATTCTCAAGGGCAAAGAATTGATAGCTCATACGACGAAGTAATCATATTTAGTGAGCCACTGGTCCACTAGGGCTCCCAGTGGGTTGGATTTGGTTTAGTTCAGAAGCAAACAAGCTCATGGAAGTAAAATACTTAACTACGGCGCCAAGTAACAACTTATGGTCTAAAAAAATTAAATTTTGTAGTCAACATTACAAGATAAAAAAAACCTTGTTATATATATATATATATATATATATATA
>BQKN01000577.1:64130-95892 GCA_022839385.1 Asparagus kiusianus
ATGGGGAAAATGTGTCCAGGCCCCAAAAACAGAAACTGCATGTGCTTCAGCCCCTTCAACTTTCCCCCATGTGGTTCAGCCCCTTAAAATGTGACATTTTGTGCTGCAGTCTTTTTTAGCAATTATTACATGCCAACTAAGCTAAAATTCCCAAAATATCATTATCCCTCTCCATATATAATCCCTCAAATCCTAGCGCTCTCTCTCACCAAATCTCATCTCCTCTCCTCTCTCTCTCTCTCTCTCTCTCTCTCTCTCTCTCTCTCTCTCTCTCCCTCCTCTTTCTCTAAAACCAATGGCTTTCTCAAGCTCGTCGTCCTGGCTGATAGACCCATTAGTTTTAGTATATAGATAGATAAGTGAGAAGATGTCATTTTTCCCCTACCTCCACTAAGTTTTTATATATTAACATAGAGGGTAAATTTCATAAAACCCTCCCAACTGGTACCACCCAGTCTATCGTATCCAAAAAGAATAATACCGCCATAAAAAATAATTAAAAACAAAAATTACTTATTATAAAAATGAAATTATGGCACATAATAAACTAGTGATCGAAGATAGAAAGTGTCGTTTAAAATATCATTTGGAGCACTTTTCCCATAGTCCAAGGAATTGCTGTCCAATATTTGGACTGAACGCCTGCAAAATATTTCAACCAAAAAAAAGATATATATTCAATTGGGTGCCATTATTTTTTCGACTTGTTGTTTGGGATAAACTCATAGATTCATAAATTTAAAAAAGTATTGTAATTTTATCTTTCTATCACTGCCATAATTGAGTATCCAATAATTTTATCTTTCTTTCACTGCCATAATTGACCATCCTGGATTAATCTGTGAATTTTTTTTTTATTCTTAAACGATTCTTGATATAATTAGGATGGTCTTGCTTTATCGCTTGAATTATTTCTATTTTATTGGCCATTGATCAGGTCTTAAATATCCGGGTCATGTAAAATATACAGAGTAAGGATATAGATACACGTAAAATATCTCTGAACCATTTCCAAATGTCTTAATGTATATATTGATCACATGATTATAATTTTTAGACATAGAATTAATGAATTAGAAACCAAATTCGAAGATCAGGAATCTGATGTTCACTTACCCATACATCAAACTTATCGATTTGTCTACGGTTTGGCGAATTTTGATTAATTTCGACAATTCTTATACCAAATGGCATATATATTTTTCAATCTTATATATTTCATTCACATCCATTTTGTTTCTATGTATTCATATTGTTGACGAATATATCCCATCCATATTCATATTTCATTTTGAAGGATATAGGCTACAATAATATTCTTCTACACAATGTGTATGTACGTATTAATATGATAAATAGCATAACTGATCCACTTGTGCCTCAAAGTCAACAGTCGTCAATAGTGGGAAAATAAGCAAAAAACTCCATCTATGATGCCCAAAATTCAGCCTATATTTCTCATCCTAGGTGGATAAACAGTGCATAACAAGCCTGATGGCGTGAAATCAAAGACATGACAATATAATTAACAGCACAACAACTAAAATAAAGGACACAAAAGCACCAAACGATTATTTATTTGCAAATCCAACCCCCGGAAGCAATCTCATATCAAGCTCGACCGAGCAACGGCTCCTGCTGAGACCTCAACTGCTGATAAAACCTGCGAATGAAATCCTCAGCTTCTTCATCCACATTCTCTCCCTCCATCATCTCCTCCTTCAAAACTATCGGGCTCAAACTAGGCCCATGAAAACAAAAACTATCCTCATGAACTTCCTCGTTGTCTAGCATCTCGAACGCTCTTGCGATTTCCTTAGCGCTCTCATACCGCTTCATCTTCTTTCTTTGGAAAAATATTGGAGTGTTCCTGCAGCTGAACTCGATTTCTCCGGGGACGTAGAAGGATTTCGTGGGGTCCGCATGCCGGCAGGAGAGGAGACGGGAGTCGAGGTCGATGATGAGCTTGTTGTGCTTTGAGATGCCCTTGTAGAGCATGTAGTAGACTGCGCGTATTATGTGCCATAGTCGCTTGGCTACGGGTTTTTGCGGGGCTTTGGAGAGTTTTGCAATTTCCATTTTGTTAGGGGTTTTTAATTTTTATGATAAACTGTTTGGTAGAGAGAGGATGCGGAGGAAGTAGTTTGAGTGAGGAGGAGGACGAGGGAGTAACTGGTACTTATAGAGGGGAGAAATGGATAGAGATGTGATATGGGGATTTTAAATAGGGGAGATCTGATCGTATTTTTTATTTTTTTAAATTTCTTATTGATAGAAATGTTGAAAAGTCTATTTAATGCGACATTAAAAATATTACAAACAGTACTGTCAAATGTTTAATGTTACAATTTACAAACAGCGTTAAAATAATTTATGGAAGAAATGTGTTAATATTTTATGGAAGAAAAGTGATTAACAAGCTCAATAGAGATCACGGTTCAAAATAAAATTGACATATTGGTTAAAAAGAGAAGTGTTAATATTTTATGGAAGAAAAGTGTTATTTTTATATGATATTAATAAGTATCATTGACAATGAGGAGATTCACTCCTTCACAATGATGTGACACAATTCCCACCATGTGATTTCACATAGTGGGAATAGAAACACTAGAGACACACCCTTAAACCACACTATCAACCACACCCCTCTCTATCTATAGTGTTTATTGGGCCCCACATGTTTTACTAAAAAAATCATAAAGGCACTATAGATAGAGAGAGATGTGGTTGATAGTGTGGTTTAATGGTGTGCCCCTAACACCACTCTAGTGGGAATTGTGTCACATCATTGTCAAGGAGGGAAATCCCCTCCTTGTCAAGGATACACATTAATCTCTTTTTATATTGCCATATTTTATGGAAGAAAAACGTTATTTTTATATATTGCCAAGTTGTTTCATGATGATATTTTTTTTACTCATGTCGTACATTGGAAAAATTACTATATTGGACTACAATAATAATGATGACGATTCGCTTTAAAAAATGATGATGATGATAATAAGATATCACCATTTGATAATTTCATGGTTTCTCTAGCTATCACCAGCGAATTAAAAGCCACACCTTCATTAGCTAAGAGGCATACATGTCACCCATAGTCTTCTCCCCGGGCTTTACATTGAAAATTTCACTCATACTTGAAATAAATTTTATTTTTTTGAGAAAATTATATGAATTAATGAAAGACGTTTATGTTATTAAATAAAAAGTTGAAAAACGTTTATTAGCGGTGATTTTACCAGCTAATTACCAATTTTTCATCGTTGGTTCCCAAATTGAATTCTGGGTGCGCTGACTAGGCCACAACATAGAATCCATACGGTAGCTACTCGTATTTATTGGCACTTCGGAGCTTTTGGCCTTTTCTATTTCAGGTTGACACTTTGGCATTTTTAAGTTTGGGTTGGATAAAAAGGCAGTCCACTGCTCGTCGCAGGCCACGATGCAGCATGCATCAGTGATATGACCGGGCCTCACTAGTAAAAAGTTGTCCAACCTCGATGTGTGGTGGCAACCGTTGAGGCAACGTTTTTTAGCCCTAACAATTGTTTTCATTATGAAGGCATTTCCCCCTCTTTTTTGACAAAAAAAGAAAAAGTGAAAAAACACAAAAGCCAGCTGACCTCAAATCAAAAACCCTAAATCAAAAACCCCAAATCAAAATTTCCTCACTATTCTTCGCCGCCACTTGGAGACCGTCGCCGCAGCCGCTCGGAGACCATCGCTGTCGCTCGGAGATCGCCGCGGCCGCCTCTCTCCCCCCTTAAGACATCGTCGCTGCCATGTAGTCTCTCATCAAAAACCCCCATCTCCCCTCTTTTCCGCCGCTTGGACATCGTCGTCGTCGCCGCCGCCTCTCCTTCTCCTCTTCTTTGCAGCTCAGAGTAAGTCTTCTTCTTCTCTTGTACTAGATTAGTGTAGGTTAACTCGTTGTCGTGCACCACAACTCCTCCTTAAGGCCTCTAGTGTCTTGGGGGGTGTTTGGTTCAATTTCTACAAATTATAGGAAATGTTTTCCACCCAAAATATGATTTCCTTATATTTCTTAAAAAAATTATAGGAAAAATTTTGAGAAGTTAAAAAAGTACCATTTTTTTTACTTTGCTTGTTTGGTTCAAAACAAGAAAATGGCCCATAACTTTATAGAAAATAGCAAGATTTTCTATAATTTATAGAAATTGAACCAAACACCCCTAAATTTATAGAAAATTGTCAACTTTATAGAAAAGTATCAATGTAGTGTCAGATTTCTGGGTGATTTTCGCTCATTTTGAGAGGAATTTGATTTCTGTAAATTTTGGTACTTTTTTGTACTTTACAGCAAACACTTCTGTAAATTTTTTTTGAACCAAACACAATTTACGGAAATCTACAGAAAATTTTTAATTATAGAATTGCTATTGTCAGACATTTTCAGAAAACTATTCTATAAAATCGTGCAACCAAACACCCCATTGGCTTACATAATTTGGAATCTTGTGTAGAATAGTTGTAGTCTGTAGAGGAAATTTTGAATTGAGTTTGTGAATTATTTTTTGATTTGGTTTTGTTGAAGGTCTTTAAAAAAACAAAAGGGTTTTCTAGCAAGGACCCTGCCACCGGCCATCCTAGCCACCGGTGAGTCCTCGCCGTTGTCCAGTCACCCCGCAGATCATGGCGCGGGTCAGCCTCATAAGGTTAAAAAAAAAAGAATGAAAGAAGAAGAAGAACAACAATTAGTTACCGAAGCATATATAGAGGAGAAGATAAAAGAAAATAAATATTAGCTTAAGACCATTAAGTTTACTAAGTCTAGGTTTAGTGCCTAATATGTAGTATTTGAAGGGATAATATTATTTTATTTAAATTATTCCATCCTAACACAGGTTTTGCTTCATCATTCATCATTAGGCTTAATGTGGTTGAAGTGTTGTTACTAGGTGTCGTGTTAAACTTATTTTAATGGTAATAGTGAGAAAAACATTTCTTCATTTTGATGTTCCCCATGTTAAGCTTTTTCCTTGTAACTTTAATTACAAATTAGTCATTAATCTGCTATAAGCAAATTGCACAACACGATCAACGGAGTGCATAAGTTTTGGGTGAGTAATATGTGAAACAGGATAAGCAGGACCAGATAGTAGATAGTCATGGTTCTTCATATTTAAAATATGTATCAAACTATATAGTTTTTATAATTTTTTGAAAATTAATACAAGTGTGCTTAATTTAGGGGTTGTTATCACTAACTCTGACTTGGTTAGGTTATCATGGCCCGTGACTATATCAGAGTTAAGGACTGGATTTATATGAGTCGTGAAAAACGCACAAAGCTTGAGTTCATTGAAGGAGTTGCTTCTTTTATAAACTTTGTACGTGAACAAGATAGAATCCAACATGGCATGATTCTTTGTCCATGCAGCCATTACGGGAATAGTTTGCATCTTAAGGAAGAAGATGTAGAACTTCACATTGTTAAGCATGGTTTTATTAGAGGTTATACAACTTGGGTATATCATAGAGAAATTCTTACTCCCATTATTACCGAAGAAGAAGAAGAAGAGGAAGATGTTGACGATATTAATTTGTTTCCGGAAGAGGAGATGAAGGAAATGATAGAGGTTGCTTTCGGTGACCCTAATCATGTTGAAGATAGTCCTCCCAGACAAGAACAATATATAGATGAGTACGAGAAGTACACGAATGAGAAGTACACGAATGATGCTAGGAGACCGATTTATGAGAATGTAAAACATTCCATGCTGTCATGGTTTGTTAAATTTTTTCAGATTAAGTGCCTAAACAAATGGAACAACAAGTCATTCGCGATGCTTCTAAAATTCCTAAAAGATTCTATACCTCTTGGGAACAATGTCCCTCATAGCTGGTATGAAGATCAAAAGATAATGTCTAATTTGGGTTTAAATTGTGAGAAGATTCATGCATGTCCAAATGATTGTGTACTAGAAAGAAAACTCATATAAGAAAGAGCGTCCTACTTGTGGGGTGTCCAGATAAAAGAAGAAAGCACATACTAAGAAGAATGACATACCTCTCAAGGTAGCACGATACTTTCCTAGAACACAGAGGCTGCAGAGACTTTACAAGTGTAAGAAGACAGCGGTGGTAATGATCTGGCATGATCGTGCTCTTCCAATCGAATATGGAAAAATGAGTCATCCGAGAGATTCACCTGCCTGGAAGAATTTTGACAAGTTACAGCCAATATTTAGTCAGGATCCTCGTAATATCAGGCTCGGACTAGCTAGTGATGAATTTTGCCTCTTTAGTTTTAATGGTAATCCACACAGCACATGGCCGGTTGTAATGATGATTTATAATATCTCACCATGGTTGGCTATAAATCAATCATATTTTATGATGCCTCTTCTGATTGATGGACCCAGTTCACTAAAAAATAATATCAACGTTTATCTCCGACCTCTCATCGAAGAGTTACGGTCTTTATTCATTGACAGTATGGAGACATATGATGCAGATAAAGGGAAAACCTTCATAATGTGTGCAGCCTTAATGTGGACAATTAACGATTTTTCTGCATATGACATGCTATCAGGATATTCTGTACATGGTTATAAAGCATGTCCTTATTGCCACATGAATACAACATCGACATGGTTGCTTTTTAGCAAAAAGATATATTATTATGGTCGACGTATGTTGAAAGAAGACCATCTCTATAGGTGTTTACGTTGAAAGTTGTTTTCTTCATTACAGAACTCATTACAACTTCAGTCGTTTACAATAAGTTTAAAAAGTAAAATTAGTCTTTTTACAAGATTTTCTTACACAATGAAAATAAAAAGGTTACAACTCTTTACAAACACACGCAGAGGACATTTATCACCCGCTACTTGCTTGAGATCTTTGCCTTTGCTGGGGACGCGTTAGTCCTTGGACCGTCGCGGATCAGATTCGATAACAGAATAAAAATTGAATGCTCTTACTTCACAAAGAAAGTATTCGCAGAAGTAAATAATCTTGACCAAACGAGATTACTACTCTTCTCGAGATCAAAACCAAGTTTGATCCGGAGAAAAGGTGGAACGGGCTTCAGATCTCTCAAAATCCACTCTTTATGCACAGGAATTCGCTAAGATCTCGCTAACCTCTCTCAAATTCATCAAAACCTCACCCTAGCTTCTTTGAAATTCGTGGCTCCCTTTAGATCTGTCTTTATGAGGGTGCTAGGGGTATATTTATAGATTCTAAATGCCGTGTTTGTGGATAGGATTGAAGAATAACTGTTATTATCCGTTTAGGGGTTTTCGGTTGTGTAATAGCCTCCACACATTTAGGGATAACCACACATATTTATAGATGAATCCAAGGAGTTCTAGAAGCCAATCTTATCAAAAAATACGTTGGAAGCTGACCGGGGCGCGAGTCACTTCGAAATGACTCAGAATTTCTGAGACAATTTGTACTATCTTCGGTGTTTTGGCTTTAATTCTCTCGTTCGATCCCAGAATGAAGTGATTCAAGATGCATTGGAAATCTAAAGAAGAGATCTACAAATTTTGACTTTTGAGATTTTTTAGGGCTTGTTTGGATTTGTAGGGGGGTGAAGGGAAGTTAAGGGAAACTGAGTGAAGGGAAGGGAAGGGAATTCTCTTCCCCTTGGTTACACCCCAATTTGGGGGGTAACAATTTTTATACTATTAGGGGGTGAACCAAGGTGAATGGAGGTGAATTAACTTCACCTCCTAAGTGTTCCCAAACAAGGTGAATGGTTCCCCTAACTTCCCTTCACCCTCATTCCCCTCAATCCAAACAAGCCCTTAGATTCAAATCTCATCATGGTTAAAGTTTTACTTATTCGTGTGGGTCACTCTAGAGCCCTCCTGATTGTATTTGCTTCGTCGTTTCACACATTTTGACATTTCACGTGCGTTCCTTCACTTCTTCTGTTGTAGCATTTATCATCTGACTATTGTCGAAATCTTGAATTAGAACTGGAGTGTTGGTTTCTAAATTAGCTCGTGTCATTGGATCAACGTTGAACTAATCATCTTCATTAGGAATTTGTATCTGAAACACGATTGAATTTCCGGGGATTATCCTTTGACCTAGAATTTTTCTGAGCCTTATTTCGACGAATCTATCACTGCGTTGATCGGTATTGACCTTCATTGTAGCGCGTTGTCTGGCGTTAACACAGTTTATACTCTTATGTTTACGGGAGTCTACACAGTTTAAGCTCGATCGGTGTTGTAACGTG
This sequence comes from Asparagus kiusianus, assembly GCA_022839385.1. Lineage (NCBI taxonomy): Eukaryota > Viridiplantae > Streptophyta > Magnoliopsida > Asparagales > Asparagaceae > Asparagus > Asparagus kiusianus. The sequence continues at coordinate 72,358 of BQKN01000577.1, forward strand.
TGGCAGGTCCAAGTGTAGAGGTTGCAAGACCAACCGTTGATGCTAGTTCATCTGCAGGTGCGGATCTTACCCTTACGTCCTGCTAGTTATTTGCTTAACCATAAGGGAGTTTTGATTGTAGAACCAGCTATTAGAGCTGATACGACTACCATTGCGAATGCTTTAAAGGTACCTCATGGAGGCTTCGGCTAGAATTGATGTTGTCCCGAGTGCTTAAGTCATGAGACTAACTGATGAAGCTGGTGCGTCAGTGACTATCATACTTATAGGATTTTTGGCAAACTCTCAGCCATTAGCTGATTTGATAAGCCTCTACCGACTACTGTTTGAGTCGGGCTAGCATGCGGATTGTCCAAGTCTGTTTCGCATGTAACATTATGCTAAAATAGTTAACTCTCTTAGACTTAGTGCTATGATATTGAATACATAGACTTCGTCATTGTTATGGGAATAGGCTACCTGGCAACGCGTGTTGGACGTAGACTTGAACAATCCTTCAATCTCGCGTTATCCTTAAGAATATTATGTGTAATATTCTCTAGGAACTTCACGTTGGAAATAAAAGAAGTAGTTTATCCTCATATACTCATTGGAGGTTGGGAAAACAGTTTATACTCGTATACCCATTAGAGTATGGGAGCAGTTTAACCTTATATACCTATTGGAGGATTTTATTCTCATTTGGATTATTTTACCGTCATAATACCGGCATCAACCAAGGTTTTAATGCTATTTTTAAGAGCAATACAAGCATTTGTGGGGTGAAGAACCCTCCTATAATATGCACAGTACTTCGGATCCAAAATCTTGTTTGCTTCCTCCTGATTTGTAATCAGTGGTAGCTTGATTTTGTTGTTGGCGAGGAGGTACTTGAAGATGGCTGGAACTTCATCATCTTTGAAAGAATACTCCTCCTAAAACTTCGAATTAAGAGTCCCTTGTTACCTCCAAGGTTGTTGTTGATGAATATTAACAGCAATTTCAGGTGCTTTAGCCGTCGGTTGGCCTCTTTCTGCTTTCTTTCTTTTGAGAAAGCATTCGTCATGTTCACCGTGCAATTTAACTCTTTCCAAGTTTTCGATGGTATGACGTCTAGGCTTCCAGGACATCGATGAAAAGATTGTTGTGGCATGTCTGCAACATGAACTCCTCTGTGACAGGATCCCTGTAATTCATTGCCTTGTTACGGGAGCGTTTGACAAAACTATCAATTAACTCACCGTCCTTCTGCTTCTTATCCAGAAGATCTCTGATTGACACTTCGGTATCATCATCGAAGAAATTGTTGAGGAACGAGCTTTTCATGTCGTCCCAATAGTTGATGCTTCCCAGCTTGAGATGTCGATACCAATCGAAGGCCGCCATGCGAAGGGTGCCCACGAATGACCAAATCATCAGAGGTTCATTCCCAGAGATCACTCTCAGGCGGGACTTAAAATAAATTAGGTGCTGAGTGGGTGAATCTTTTCTGTCAAACGGCGTGAAGTTAATTAGATTGGACTTCATCGGGTACGGGATTGAATCCCACTCTCTTGGCTATGGACACAAAATGATGGTCCTCTTTACTTCTTGAGCCGATAGTAAGGCTTTGACCTTATCTTCCGGCTCCTGTATCATCTTATTGTCCTCACCCGCATCTTCCTTCGAAGGACATTAAGGAGAATGAGTTGGACTACCCCCATCATTTTTATCTTTAGGGGGCGCATTTGAACCACGCCTAGTGTTATTGAGGGATGCGATTGGGCCAGCCCTAGTATTTTTGTGGGGTGTGTCAGCCATGATGATTTTATCCACTTCTAGATCGTTGTTAACTATAACGTTCTGAGTGAGGCAACTGGATTCAGCCCGTTGACTGGAATCATGTGATGGTTGAAGTCGTTGAGCATGTAACTCTCTCATCTGGTGCATGGTCAACTCCATCTCTATTTTTATTTTAGCTCTGAGTTTCTCTCATTGTCGAGCTAAAACCTCTTAAAGCATTTGAACCACTAGGTCGGGAGTGATCGTGAACGACTCCCTTGCTTCTCCTATGTTGGATATTGTATCATTGGAGGCGATTGCGAAGTAAGTATCTGGCCGTTCGTCTTCCGAAGGTAATCCCTATGTCCGATGGCTATCCCTAAATTAACTTTTCTTCTAGGAAAAAAGTCACCCGGAGAAAAGTTGGGATTAGAGCCGTTTGAAGCAATCACGGACTTTTCTTTGTCAACCATATTAATGGTGACTTCAGGGAATTCATCATCCTAGATGGTAGATTTTCTCTCATAGAAACGTCTTGGCTTAGGCTTCGACGCTTCGGTGGCAAGTTTCTTAAATATCGAGACCCTTTGTGAAATGGTCATGGGGCAGCTACATTTTGATAATACTACCGTGATAGATTTCCCACATGGATAGTGAGAATTGGTTTCTCGGACACCCTCCTTTTAGGATTTGTTCACACCCCCAGCCTGATGGTGCACCTCATTGGAGTAATCTATCGCTTGTTTGTGTGATGCCCTAAGTATAACGTTGTCTTTTGGCGGACATGTCTTCTTTTTGGGGTGAAAAACCTTGTTGATATTCTCAGGATGATTTTTATCACTTTTGAATGATCCAAGGTCGCATCAGGAGTCGCATATTTAGGACCACCCACTTGCGAGCATGGAACCTTAACGGGCTCCTGGATTTTAATACGAACCCCGAGGCGATCGATACTAGGAGTCTTATTGTACACAATGCAAGAACATGTGCATTGAGGTGTCCTGGTTTGTTTGGAAGCGGCATGATACTTTTGAGAAGCAGATGACTTGACGGGAGGATGTGTACGACCTCTAGACTGTGGAATTACTCGGGTTTTATTCACCGGAACTTTGCCTCGATCTTCGTGTGAAGGGCCAAGGTGATCCACCATCTTCATCTTGGATTTTGATGGATCCACATTGCCGTGAAGCTTAACTAGAGGTACGGGAGTAGACGGAGCGGGAACGAAGGCTGACGGAGATGAGGAAACAACCGCAGGAGTCGGCCTTGACACGAGCCACTTTAAGGTGGCTCAGTTGCCAGAGTATTCTCCCGCCGCCTTCACACTTTATTTTTGTGCCATTTTGGTCTTTGGCACCAGATTTGGCGGGACTTTGGTGGTTCTTTGGCCACCTTCTCCTTCTTCATGTCTTGCGCCTTTCATACTAAGGCACACACATATGTGGCACGTGCGCGACGCTTTTGGATGTGTTCCCTTCGAGTTGAATGAGTCCTTTTGACAAGGATCCACCCTTCCGTCGATGGTTTGGAGGAAGTGAAAACAAATTGTCGTTGAGGCAGCTGGATTACTTGACCTTTCCTGGACTCCAAGTCTGCATAGTAACGAATCCTACTGAGTTGTTCTAAGGCCTTGGCGATTTGACGAGCTTGGCATTGGCGTCGCCTCTGAAGAGCCCTCCTTGTTAGAGTTTGCATACTTTGATTGAACAACTCCCTGATTGGAGAGGAGTTATGGTGAGTGGAGTCACTTGTAGCCTTCTTCACCGAATACACCTCCTTCAAAGATGAGATCTTTCCACACTTGCAGGGGGAGGAGGATTTTGATGAAGACGAGGAGAAATATTCCTCGAACTTACCTTCATCGAACTCTTACTTGATCGTTGAATCAACCGGGATCTTGATCTTCGGTTGCGACACGATAGCCTCAGTGATGAGATTGTTGGCTCCCACTGTGGTCACCAGCGTGTTTGCGTCGAAAGTTGTTTTCTTCATTGCAGAACTCATTACAACTTTAGTCGTTTACAATAAGTTTAAAAAGTAAAATTAGTCTTTTAGTATTTTTATAAGACTTTCTTACACAATGAAAATAAAAAGGTTACAACTCTCTTCAAACACACGCAGAGGATATTTTTCACCGGCTACTTGCATGTAATCTTTGCCTGTGTCGGGAACGCGTTAGTCCATGGACCATCGTAGATCAGATCCGATTGACAAAACAAAAATTCAATACTATTACTTCACAAAGAAAATATTCACAGAAGTAAATAATCTTGACCAAGCGAGATTATTACTCTTCTCAAGATCAAAACCAAGTTTGATCCGGAGGAAAGGTGGAACATGCTTCAGATCTCTCGAAATCAACTCTTTATTCACATGAATTCGCCAGGATCTCGCTAACCTCTCTCAAATTCGTCAAAACCTCACCCTAGCTCCTCTAAAATTTGTGGCTCCCTTTAGATCTACCTTTATGAGGGTGCTAGGGGAGTATTTATAGATTCTAAATATTGTGTTTGTGGATATGATCGAAGAACAATCATTCTTATCCGTTTAGGTGGGTTTTCGGTTGTGTAATAGCTTTCACATATTTAAATATAACCCCACATATTTATGAATAACCCTGTAGGCGTCTAAAAATGCCTATAGGTTCCTGAATACAGCTCAAGATGAAGAGGAGGCGATAAATATCATCATCCAAGTCGAGAAGGTTTATCCGAGTGGCCCACGTATTCATCGGCCACCGTCAAGTAGCCCGTACGCTCAATGGTCACCGGAACGACAAACCAAACGTCCCGTGCGCTCACCGACAATTCCGCGCACTCACCAGCCATCGTCAAGCGATCCACGTGTTCATGAAATGCACGAAGCGAATCGAGGAAGTGTACCGGTCGGCGAAACAACGAAATACTCATAAACGACAGAACGAGTAAAACCCAAGAAAGCCTCTGGCGGTCGGATCGCATCAAAACGATCCGGTCGAGCCAGTGGCTCGGCCATGGGCCGAGCCACCAAATGGCAGTTCGGCCGGAATTAGTTTTTTCGGTTCTTTTATGGATTCTTTCGGGATTTGAGTGTTCCTAAACGTTCCAACTGATCTGATACTGCGGTTGTACAATTGTTAACTGAAGATAAAGAGAAATCCATCATTCTCATCTAAATAACCGCATCCGAGACCTATAAATATGAGCTAAAGGCCTCTACTTTATTAATCTGAAAATCAAGAGGACGAAGTGATGTCAAATTAGAGATTGAAGCACGAATTCCAGAGAGAACAGATCTTAGCAGAATTCCTCAACAAATTGAGAGTTCGAGAGGTCTGAGACTCATTCAATATTCCTCCGAATTTAAGCTTAGTCTTAAATCTCGAGAAGAACCGTGATTTTGCTTAGTCAAAATCACCGCTACTGCAATTACTTCCTTCGTGAAGTGAGATCATTGATTATCCAACTTCTGCTAATCGGATCTGATCCGTAGGTGGTCCACGGATAAACCCCGGCACCGACAATGATCCCGCACAAGCAATAGGCGATAAACATCTATTGCGTGTAGTTTGAGAGAAATATGTAATTTTCGATTTAAAGTCTTATAAAAAGGCTATATTTTTTTTGAGTTTATTGTAGGCGTTCAAAGTTGTAATGGATTCATCAAAGAAATCAATTTTTCAATCAAACATGCTGGCGACCACAGTGGGAGCCGACAGCCTTTCTGCAAAGGCTGATGTGTCGCAACCTCAGATTCTCATCCCGATTGAAGAAGAGGTCGAATATGAGTTCGACCAGCAGAAGTATGAGGAGTATTTGTCCTCTCCCTCATATCCACCTCTCCTCGCAAGTCAAGGAAGGTTCACTGGTCTTCGGATTTGAAGACCCAAGAAGATCTCCCCGCCACTGCTGCAATAGTGGCTCGTAATGCCCCGCCGACATCCGACGAGGCCGTCGCCGCAGATCTGAACTCCTTGAGTGAGGAGTTGACTACTGATAACGTGCCTATTCTATCAAAGAGAGCACGTTAGAGACAGCGACAACGTCTTGCGCGTCAGCTGGCTAAGGCCTTAGAAGCAGTTGATGGAATCCGCTATAAAGCGGACCTGAAGTGCAGGAGGCGCCAAGCGCCACAACAGCGGGCCAACTCCTCCAACTCAACCATGAACGAATGGATCCACGCCAAAAGGACGCGTTCAACTCTTGAAGAACGGATCCAGAAACGCCGCGCGTTACTCGCGCATGCGCGGGCTCTGATGCAAGAAGCGCGGAAATTGAAACAAGAAGAAGTGGTCAAGAAGCCACCAAGATCACGCCGAGTCTGGAGACCAAAGTCCAAGCCGGCGTCAAAAACAACCCAAACGGTGCCTGAAGGCATCGAAAAAACCAGAAAACCAGTTGCTGGCTCGGTCAGAACCGAGCCACCAAATGGCGGCTCGGCCAAAACCGAGCCACCAAATGGTGGCTCGGCAAAAGCCGAGCCACCAAAGGGTGGTTCGGCCAAATCTCGGACTGGTTTGGTCCGTTTCGCTGCTGGTTCATGTTCGCGGTGAAAATCGTTGCTTTCTTTACTGATTCCATTGCTATCTTGAATAACAGTTTTTCGGTTACAAAGATCCGGCCTTTTTATAAGATCCGGTTACAATGAAAAATCAAATAAAAGAAATGAAAAAATTACAACTTTCTTTCCTTGTTTGTCGAACAAATCACGAGCTCCTGTTTTGCGGTCGCTCGCTTGCGTGGGTTCTTCGCCTGCGCCGGGGTTTATCCGTGGACCACCACGCGATCTAGATCCGGTCGGATCTACACAGTACGACGGGTATTATTTCACGAAGGAAATAATAGCCGGGGGGGGATTATTTCACCAAGGAAATAATGCCCAAATCTCGGGATCAAAGACCAAGCTTTGATCCGGAGTACGCCTGCGTAGATCTGAGATCCGGTCCTCTCGAACTCCTGCTTTATTTGGCGTTGACGATCGCCGAGTACCAGATCTGGAAGAGCGAGTCCTAGAAGTCCCAAAGCTTGGATATTTTTTTAGATCTGAGTCTTGAATCCAGCAGGGCTTCGCCTCCAAAAAATCCAACCCCTGAACAAATGAACCAAGTCCTCTATTTATAGGCCACCTTTACTGTGCCCGCGCATAGGTGGCCGACACACCGAGCCACCTTGAGGTGGCTCGGTTTTGGCCGAGCCCCTCTAGGTGTTGGGGTTTTCCGTTTTCTGTCGTTGTATCCGTTTTCCGGTTCTGTCCGTGATTCGGTTGTGTGGTTGATTTGTTCGGACTCGATTCGTTGACCTGATTTGGCAGTAAATCCGGTTCCTGATTTGGCAGTAAATCCACTTCTGAGTTCGAGTCCGAAACTGATCTTGATTCGATCGTGATTCGTCCGAGTCTGCTCTTGGTTGGATGACTCGTTGATTCCTCAACCCGTTAGCTTGATTCCGCACGCGAGTGGATTCATTCCGTTGTTTGCGTGCGGTTCGTTAGCCTCGTAGCCTCGTTAATTCGTTTCGTCGCGTATCACTTGGCTTCGGTATTGTGGACTAACGATCGTGTCTGCATACGTCGCCCGATGGTCGGTTTGTCGAATCGGCGTCATCGAGCTGTGTTAAGGGACCTATAGGCAGTTTTATACACCTACAGATACCCCCTCCAAAGTATTTCAGCCTCGTTTTTTTATAGAAGAGTTTGGAATACTTTGGATATGATTGTCCCATCCTTCGATCGGTAACAACAGGATATTTGGAATGGCTTCTGTTCTTGATTCCTTCAGTCCTCCAGGCTATTCGGTGCTTTGTCGAATGTCTGTAAGGGTTCCGGTGATGCATTTATTATCTGACCGTCTGTCGGAATTTTGAACTTGAAGTCGATTCTCGATTCCCTGGCTTTTTAGCTCGAGTTGGCTGTTTTAACATGGAACTGACCATCGATTGTTGGTGTTGAATCTTCGTTTATAACGCGTTGTCCGGCGTTTGAGCTTCATTGCGACGCGTTGTCCGGCGTCCGACACCGTTTATACTCGTACGTTTTCTGGAGTATACACAGTTTAAGCTCTTAAGGAATTGGAGCGTGGCAGATACTTGAGTCACGAGACCAATTTATAAAATTGATGCGTCAATGACTCGTATTCATAGAATTTTTGGCAAATTCTCAGCCATCAACAGATTTGATAAGCCTTTACCGACTACCGTTTGAGTCGGGCTAGCATGCGGATTGTTTAAGTCCGTTCCGCATGTGACGTTAAGCTAAAAGAGTTAACCCTTTTAGTGCTACGATATTGAATACGTAGACTTCGTCTTTCTCCTGTGAAAAGACTAAACAGCAACGTGTATGAGACGTTGACTTAGGATTTTGGTAAATCCTCAGCCTTTAACGGATTTGACGTGCTCTTACCGATTACCGTTTGAATCGGGCTTACATGCGGATTGTTTTAATCCGTTCCGCATGTGACATTGTGCTAAAGGAATGAACTCCCTTAGACTCTGTGCTATGATGTTGAATACATAGACTTCGCCATTGTTACGGGAATAGGCTACCCGGCGATGCGTGTTAGGCGTTGACTTTAGGATTTTTGGCTAGCCCCCAGCCTTCAACGGATTTGATTAGCCTTTACCGACTACCGTTTGAGTCGGGCTAGCATGCGGATTGTCTAAATCCGTTCCGCATGTAACGTTGTGCTAACGGAATGAACTCCCTTAGACTTTGTGCTACGACTTCGAATACGTAGACTTCGCTATTGTTACGGGAATAGGCTACCCGACAACGTGTTTTAGACGCCGACTTATCCCTACTTAGGCTTCGGGATAAAGGTCCCCAGAATCAGGTTCTGGTATCTTTTTCTACGGACAAAGACTAAACCGGCGACGCGTGTTAGGCGTCGGCATATCCTTTCTTAGGATTCAGGATGAAATTCCCCATGCGTGTAAAGCATGGATTTTGGTGTTATTAATAACAACCTGTCACAATGTTGAATATGTGGGCGGGTGTTCTTTTTAACGGTTAAGAACTAACCGGCAACGCGGGTTAGACGCAGACTTATCCTTGCTTAGGTTTCAGGATAGAATACCCCAGAATCGAACTCTGGTGTCTTTTTCTATGGAGAAAGACTAAACCAGCAGCGCGTGTTAGGCACAGACTTATCCCTGCTTAGGATTCGGGATAAATTTCCTAGGATGGATCCTAAATTCTTGGAAAAGGATTGGTGTGGGAAGGAAGAATTTTATATTCTATTCTCCGAACAAGGAAGGAAGAATTTTATATTCTATTCCTTGATTCTAGAAAGGAAGAATTTTATATTCTATTTCCAGTGCAAGAAAAAAACTAGAAGTGGGATCTCCACTCCGAGAATCCGAAAGATCTAAATAAGCTTACCTTTTATAGGATCGGTTATCTAGATGAGTTTTTCGTTTATCGAAATGAAATTTCAGCTTTGGTTATAACCATGAAGAGGTTTAACCAAAGAGAAAAGAAGGGAGTTCTTTCGTTGATCGAAAAGAAACTCTGAACTGAAAATGGACCTCTTGTTCATGGAAAGAATCAAGAGGGGAATTTGTTGGTGGCTTGGACCAGAAAGATATTTTTGGTGGACTCACTGTCAATTGAAATTGATCAGTGAGAGATTTTGGTGGTGAAAATGATTTTGGGTTATCCTCTAGAATATTAAGTGTAATATTCTTTGAGAAACTTCCCGATAAATGGGTTATCCTGAATGTACTAGGGATAGTATTTTTTCAGGAACTTCCAATTTATTAGCATTAATTGCCTGACGTCCTCTAGAGAAACGAGGCGATATGCACCGTTTGAGTAGACTGTGTCTATCACAAACGGTCCTTCCCATTTGGGTTCAAATTTACCTTTCTTCTTGGAGTTGAGGATTATCGATCGGCGAGCAGCGAGGACCAGATCTCATTCCTTGAAGCTTCTTTGTCGGACTCTTTTGTTAAAATCCCTAGATATTCTGGCTTGATAAAACTCAATGTGTTGTTGAGCTTCCAAGCGCCTTTCATCTAACATTTCGAGTTCTTCGAGACGTTTTTGATGTTGCTCTTCAGTCGTCATCTCAGTTGCGAGAGCGATCCGAAGGGATGTGATTTGAATCTCCAAAGGCAGCACAGCTTCACATCCGTATACCAACGAATATGGGGTGGCTCCTGTAGGTGTGCGTACAGTGGTACGATAAGCCCAGAGTGCTTCGCCAAGTTTATCGTCCCAATCTCGTTTATTAGTCTTCACGAGCTTTGACAGGATCTTAATGATCGTCTTGTTAAAAGCCTCAGCTAATCCGTTCGTAGCGGGATAATAAGCTGTTGACGAAACATCTTGGATCTTGAATTTGTCACAGAACCTGACGAAAGTGTTGCTTATGAACTGTGGACCGTTGTCATGAATGATCCGTCTTGGCACGCCGTGTCGGTATATGACATGATGCTTGATGAAATTGATGACGTTGTTCGTCTTCACTTCTTTAAGCGGAATCGCTTCAGCCCACTTTGAGAAGTAATCCGTGATTGCGAGAATAAATCGATCACCTTTGACTGAAGGGGGAAAAATAGGACCGATAATGTCCATACCCCAAGTCTCGAATGGCCAGGATGTGGTTGACGTGTGTGACCGCTCCGGTGGTTGGTGCATATAATTTGCATGCACTTGACAGGCGTGACATCCTCGTGCGTATTCGATTGCGTCACGTACCATTGTTGGCCAAAAATACCCCATTCTTCTGATGCGATCATACAGCTTGGGACCAGGCTGATGCGCACCGCATTCTCCTTCGTGTGCTTCCTTAAGAACTTCTTCTGCTTCTTCGTTCGAAAGGCATCGGAGTAGCAAATCATCATACCCTCGACGGTATAATGTACGGGTCTCGGCATTATAGAAGAACCTTGGTGCTCTTCGGCGGATCGATTCCCTTTCTTTTACATCCTCTGGCAAAATACCGTACTGGACGTAGTCAATGATAGGAAAACACCAATCTCGGGACTCAGACCCGATTTGAGTTGAGTTCACCTCCTTGGCGTTTATGTTTCTATCATCTTCCTCTTCGATATCCATATTGTATATGGGTATGCAGAGTTGATGCGATCTTACTGTGACTAGCAGTTCAGTTTCGGGCGGCTACGCGAGTGATACTGCTAGTGCTGCCAGTGCATCCGCATAAGCGTTCTGGAGATGAGGGATGTATTCAATAAAGAATTCTTCGAAAGAATCTGCCATTTTGACGGCCTCCTGGTGGTATGGGATCAGGTCTTGGTTCCTGACTTCATACTCTCCACGGACTTGGTTGACTATCAATTGAGAATCCCCAAAAGCTTCGAGATATTCGACCTCCAGCTCCTTGGTGAAACTGAGTCTAATGAGGAGCGCGTTGTACTCGGCTACGTTATTAGAACATGGATCTGTCAGTGAATAAGCCCGAGGCATTACATGCTTCCCCGGGGAAACTAAGACAACTCCAACTCCAGAGGAGACTTTAGGACATCCGGGGGTTACTGCCTTATTAACTGCTCTCGAAGCACCATCAAAGTATAATTCCCATACTTGTTGATGCGACGTGGTGTTAACCTCGTGGGTTTCATCCGGCAAGTCATCATATACTTCTGCTGTATCTGTCGTCGGGCTTGCCGCCAAAAGATCACAAATCGCTTGTCCTTTGACCGACTTCTGCTGTTTGAAGTGCAAGTCATACTGGGACAAGAGAAGGGCCCATTTTGCTAACCGCCAATTCATCGAACCCGGTTGCGTCATAAATACCCGTACCGGATTAACGTTAGAGATAACGTAAATCGTCTGTCCGACCAAGTAATGCCGCATCTTTTGTACCGTGAATACCAATGCGAGACATTCTTTCTCAATCATCGGATATCGGGACTCGACGCCTACCAAAGTTTGACTTAGGTAATAAACTGCCTGTTTGTGACCATTATCATCGTCTTGTGCTAATAAAGCACTTATCGAATGGTTCATCGTCTTGATGTATATCAAGAACGGTTTACCTGATTTTGGTGCGACAAGAACAGGGGGATTCGTCAGATACGTTTTGATGTCTTCGAGTGCTTTTTGGCAGGCGTCGTCCCAAATAAATGACACACCTTTCTTGTTTAGTTTAGAGAATGGCTGACACTTCCCAGAAAGATTTGAGATGAACCGCCGGATATAAGCTAAACGCCCTTGCAATCCTCTGAGTTCTCTTAGATTTCTCGGGGGTTGCAATTCATGTATCGCCTTCACCTTATCAGGATCAATATGTATGCCTTTAGTGGTGACGACGAATCCCAGGAATTTTCCGTTGGACATTCCAAGGAAGGATTTGGTGGGGTTCATCTTCAATTGATGACTCCGCATGAGATCGAACATCGTCGTCAAGTCCTTGATGTGATCTTCTTTGTTGCGGCTTTTTACAACCAAATCATCAACGTAGCACTCGACCGTTTTCCTGAGGTGCTTCTGGAAAATCTTCGTCATCACTCGTTAGTATGTGGCGCCTGCATTCTTTAGACCGAAAGGCATCACTGTGTAGCAGAAGACACCGAGGGGCGTTCTGAACGCTGTATGCTTCTCATCATTCGGGTGCATCTTGATTTGGTTATACCCCGAAAAGCCATCCATGAAGGACATCCTCTCAAATCCGCACGTATTGTCGATGATGACGTCCGTGATTGGGAGGGGAAAGTCGTCTTTCGGACATGCCGCATTCAGGTCCCTGAAGTCGATGCATATCCTGATCTTACCATTTTTCTTCATGGCTGGGACAATATTAGCTATCCAGTCTGGATGCTGCTCCTCTCGGATAAATCCTGAGTCGATCAATTTCTTAACCTCTGCCTCGATAGCTTCCATAATCTGCGGACGAAACCATCTCTGCTGTTGTTTGACAGGTTTGGCATCCGACTTGATATCGAGGCGGTGCATTGCCATATTGGGGTCGAGCCCTGGCATGTCCTCATAGTTCCAAGCGAAGACGTCGATATATTCCCTGATGAGAGCAATTAATTCCTCCTTCTCATCTAGGGGAAGACTATCGCTGATGAATATAGGTTTTGGGTTGGCTTCATCGCCCATATTAATTTGGACTATTTTATCCTCGGTGGGGGGTTCCCTCTGTTCAAACCTATCGCTGTACTGCATGTTTAGGTGATGAACCCATGGGTCTTCCCACGTTGGCATTTGATCGTCGTCCTCCATCGTAGATGGATCAGCTGTAGTCATGTTCGACATTAGGGTTTTGAATACTTCCCCTAAACTTGTATCGGAGTCCCATTCTGAGGAATCTGACAAGTACCCATCCTTAGCTTTGTTAGCAATTTGATCGATAATTTGCCAACCACATTCATCATCAGACGAGGAAACGTAGCCTAAGCCTCTTTTGTGACGGTAATAATCATCCGATTTTCCTTTTGGTACATATGCCACTTTGACTGCGATACGGGAACCTCGATCGAAGTATAACCCTTCTCCGAGTGTGAAATCATATCCCTGTTTTTCCATGAGCTTGCGCGCTTCCGGACTATACTTAGATAAATGCAGACCAGATTTGTCATCATCCTCATCTTCTCTTAGGAAATGATCTGGCAACGGAAAATTCTCTCCTTTACCATAAATCACTTCTTTTTCGCCTCCTATTTTGGCAGGAACGATCAGGGTTGTTCCGAAAGAATGCTGGAGGTGTTTCTTTGTTACATAAGACGATCGGAGTGGCATGTATAAATCGGGATTATCATACAATCCCTTTATCGCATCATCAAGAGACAGCGAGTACTCTAAATCATCATTTATTTCGATATTGGCAAGTTGCCAGTTACAACTGCCATCTGACGATTGTTCATCGTCAAGATTGATTACAAAGGGTACAATGTCATTTAAAACAAAACCTCCATTGTAATCGAATCCGGCCTCGGAATCAGCTTCTTCTCCGCTGTCCGTGCCCTGGACCGATGGTTTAGTATCGGATTCGTTACCATAAAGGAGAGAATTAGTGAAATAATTCTTAAACCCTTTAAATGGTTGCTTATCCGCGACCACCGTCCTGACCCTTCCATCAGTGTCGACATATTTCAGACACTGATGTAGGGTGGAGGGAACTATAACGTTACTATGGATCCAAGGCCGACCCAGTAGTAAGTTATATGATGTCTCAGCATCAATCACGTAACGTGACCTCCGTCTTCAGATCACCCATTTGACATTTTATCCGGATCTTTCCTAAAGGCCTTGACCCGCAGGTGTTGAATCCGTAAATGACAGTGCCTGTAGATGCCAATTTGCTGACCGGAATGCCGAGGCTATGCATCAAGCGAAGCGGCATAATACTCACAGCGGAACCCGGATCCACTTGGATTCGGTTGACTTCGCTGGAGCCAATGTACCCGATGAAATACAGGGGCCGATCATGGTTCGAATTCTCCGTCTGCATATCCTCTTTGGTGAAGGTGATGCAGGGAAGGTTCTTAGCCGCTACATTGCATTGTTGAATTGACGATTCTGGCTCATCTGGTACCGGCTTGATCCGAGTGAGGAATGCTTCTGAATCGGCCAAGGCCTCTTGTAAGGCTTCCCTGGTCTCCTTAGACAACCGCAGCAACTCATACAGCGTTATCCGCGCCGGAATATTGGCTAATTGAACCGTGATATCGAAGACGCATGGAGTGTTCGAGCTCTCTGGTTTATCCCTTCCAATCGGACGATTGAAACGAGTCTGCTTCGGATTCTGCACCTCCTGGGGTCTCTTTTCTTTCTGCTGATCAGTCGGCTGTCGTCGAGCCTCTTCAACCGGTTTAGGAGCTGCAATCACCCCCAGCTCTGTTAGAGTCTTGGTCGGTCCCCGTTTGGTCACCCCCTGCTCAGCTAACTGATTACTGGGCGACAGATAGTTGAAGTGATACTAGTTTCCGCTCCTAGTGGCAAACACTTCTTGTTCTTCTTTAGAGAGCGGGAAGGTAGGAGCTTCCTCGCCATCCTCTTCGAAGATTGCGGAAGTAGCGTTGCAGGTCTTGCCTTTACCCTTTCTTTTCGAGGAAGTCACCCACTGCTCATCTTCAATCAGATCCGGATGAACCCAGAGGATTTCGCCGTTCGGGGCTGTGTGTGGCACAAGTCCCTTTTGGCGCTATCCATATGGGTCATCATTCACCGTCTTCATTCCCACTTTGGTGACGCGTTTCGGCTCGAACCATGTTGTGGGCACTGATCCAAAGCTGATTGACACTGCATTTGCTCCCACATTCTTGGCAGGTTTCGGGGTTATGACCCCTACGTCAATTAATGCCTGGATCTTATCCTTGAGGTGGTAGCATGACCTCGTAGAGTGATAGACCATTCTATGGTACGCGCAGTACTTCGGATCCGTCACTTTGCTGGCTCCTTCTTGATCTACAATCGCCGGAAGCTGGATTTTGTTGTTCTCCAACAAGTACTTGAACATGCCGGGAACTTCATCATCATTGAAGGAGTAGACTTCGGGAAACCTTGGCTCCGAAGATTTCTGCTTCTGAGGCCGTTGTTGCCGCTGCTGCTGTTGCTGAGGTTGCAATTGAAAAGTCTGGTTAGCATCAACTGCATTGGCATGTGCCTTACCTTTCCCCTTTGGGTTGAAATTCTGCGCTGGAGCATTCGCCGCTTGTTGGCCTCTCTCTGCCTTCTTCCTCCTGAGGAATCGTTCGGCTTGTTCCCCTCGGACCTTCAGATCCTTCCACGTTTTGGATGGTGCTGTCCCCATTGCTTCCAACACGTCCAACGAAAGATTGTTGTGGCAGGTCTGGAGAATGAACTCCTCAGTGATCGGGTCCCTGCAATTCAATGCCTTGTTCCGGAACCTCTTGACGAAGGTGTCGACTAACTCTCCGTCCTTCTGTTTCTCATCCAGCAACGATCCGATAGATATCTCGGTGTCGTCGTCGAAGAAATTGGTGAGGAACTTAGTCTCCATATCGTCCCAGCTGTTCACGCTACCTGGCTAGAGGCGGCGATACCAATCGAAGGCGGCTCCGCGAAGAGTGCCAACGAAGGACCGTACCATTAGAGTCTCATTGCCAGAGATGACCCCCAAATGTGATTTGAAGTAAATCACATGCTGAGTGGGTGAACCTTTCCCATCAAACGGCGTGAAGTTGATTAGGTTGAACTTCGCCGGATATGGGATTGATTCCCATTCTCTTGGGTATGGACAAGGAATGCCCGTTTTCTTCACTTCCTGAGCAGAAATCAACGTATTGATCTTGCTTTCGAGGTTTTTGATCTTCAAACTTTCACCCGTGTTTTTGTTAGCACGATTTTGAGGTGGAAGCGTAGCGTTGTGACTAGCATCCTCATTACCACCCCCTGCATTGACGGGAGGATTATTGGCATTGCGAGCTTCATCCGTATCCGTGTGCTCATCTTCCTGAACAACCTGGTTACGGCGGCTTGGTTCGCCTTGCTGGTTCGTCAGTGCTTGGATTTGTTGCTCATGCATTTCTCTCATATTCTGTATGGCCATCTGCATTTCGAACCTGAAGCTCTCCTGTTGTTTAGCCATGGCTTCTTCGAGCATCTTAGCCACTTGTTCCGCGCTTATCATGAATGACTCGCGGGGCTGTCCTTCACTGGATACGGTATTGTCCGATGCAATTGCCGAGCCGGCATCTGATTCTTCATCTCCCGAAGGTAATCTTGTCCGAACCCTACCATACGTTGCACGAATAATAGCTCCGGACTACAGACGAGTTACACGACGGGGCACCTCTGGAATCGCCTCGGGGTTGTCCTTAGCCGATGTTCCCTTGCTGGTCATATTGGCGGTGACCCTCGGAAATTCTCCATCACCGACCACCGTTCTTCTTTGTCGGAAACGCCTATGCCTTGGTTTTGGCATTTCGGTACTAAGCCTTTCGAACACTGAAACTCTCTCGGGGACTGCCTTGATGCAGTTACACTCAGACAGTACCGCCCGAATGAGCTTTGAACAAGGGCACTGAGTTTCTAGCCTTCGAGGACTTCTCTTCCTGGCTTTGCTCGTACCCCCAGCACGATAGTACAACTCGTCCGTTTGAAAGTCGGAGCAACCTATCGTGTGTTAGCATGATTTCTCAAGTATAACGCAATCATCATCAGACGATAACGTTTCCTTCTGAGAGCGAACTACCTTATTCGGGCTTTCGAGAGTCACGCGCCTCGAAACGCGCCTTTGTCGGCGTGAATTCTCAACGGGCTCCTGAACTTCAATGCGCAAAGTAGTGCGCTTGGGTGCCATGATTTCTTTGTCATGTTGAGGGTTGCGGCGACCCCCAGCATGTTGATTCGTTCGGAGCTTTCTTAGTGGGCCCAAACGTTCTTGGATTGGAACTTTGCTTCGCTCCTCAGGAAGTGGACCGAGGCGCTCCAAGACTGACTTCCTTTTCTGAGACGACCCTGCGGGATCTCCCGGGGCAGTTGTGGAAATTATCGGCGATTTGGATTGATTCTCCGGAAGTTGAACTTTCGAAGGCTACAGTTACTGCTCCTTGGTTTGAACCGCCGCTTCAGACTTCGGCCTCCAAACTTTGCGAGTTGGTGGCGGTTTCTTGGCCACGTTTTTCTGCAGCTTTCTACGAGCTTCTTCAGCTTGAGCCCGTGCCTGCGCTGATAGTGCGCGGAGCTTGCGAACGCGCTCTTCCAGCGTTGAACGGTTCCGTTTGACACGGACCCATTCGATTGTTGGCGGCTTGGAAGAGGCGCCGTTCATCTGTTGTTGAGGCTGTTTGCCTCTTTTGTTCTTCAGATCCGCGTTGTAACGGATCCCGTCAACTGACTCCATGGCCTTTGCGAATTGTTTCGCAAGGCGTTGACGTTGCCTTTGGCGGGCTCTCTTCGAGAGAGTCACCACGCCCTCTGCGGCAGAAGGGTTGGCCAGAGCAGATCCGACCTGGTTAGGAATTGGAGGAATCTCACCCGATGCGACTTTGGCATCCAGCGGGGCGAGATCTTCGTTGGTGTTTTCAACATCTTCGTACCAACGAGCTTTTCTCCTGGCGGAGAACTTCTTGGACTTGCGAGGGGAAGTTGATCCGGACGAGGACGACAGGTACTCCTCGAACTTCTGTTGGTCGAACTCGTATTCGACCTCCTCCATGACCGGGATCGAGATCCGTGGCTGCGACGCTCCGATCTCGGCAGCGAGATCGGCGGCTCCCACTGTGGTCGCCAGATTGTTCGCGGTGAAAATCGTTGCTTTCTTCACTGATTCCATTGCTATCTTGAATAACAGTTTTTCGGTTACAAAGATCCGGCCTTTTTATAAGATCCGGTTACAATGAAAAATCAAATAAAAGAAATGAAAAAATTACAACTTTCTTTCCTTGTTTGTCGAACAAATCACGAGCTCCTGTTTTGCGGTCGCTCGCTTGCGTGGGTTCTTCGCCTGCGCCGGGGTTTATCCGTGGACCACCGCGCGATCTAGATCCGGTCAGATCTACGCAGTATGACGGGTATTATTTCACGAAGGAAATAATAGCCAGGGGGATTATTTCACCAAGGAAATAATCGCCCAAATCTCGGGATCAAAGACCAAGCTTTGATCCGGAGTACGCCTGCGTAGATCTGAGATCTGGTCCTCTCGAACTCCTGCCTTATTTGGCGTTGACGATCGCCGAGCACCAGATCTGGAAGAGCGAGTCCTAGAAGTCCCAAAGCTTAGATCTTTTTTTAGATCTGAGTCTTGAATCTAGCAGGGCTTCGCCTCCAAAAAATCCAACCCCTGAACAAATGAACCAAGCCCTCTATTTATAGGCCACCTTTACTGTGCCCGCGCACAGGTGGCCAACACACCGAGCCACCTTGAGGTGGCTCGGTTTTGGCCGAGTCCCTCTAGGTGTTGGGGTTTTTCGCTTTTCGTCGTTGTATCCGTTTTTCGGTTCTGTCCGTGATTCGGTTGTGTGGTTGATTTGTTCGGACTCGATTCGTTGACCTGATTTGGTAGTAAATCCGGTTCCTGATTTGGCAGTAAATCCGCTTCTGAGTTCGAGTCCGAAACTGATCTTGATTTGATCGTGATTCGTCCGAGTCTGCTCTTGGTTGGATGACTCGTTGATTCCTCATACCGTTAGCTTGATTCCGCACGCGAGTGGATTCATTCCGTTGTTTGCATGCGGTTCGTTAGCCTCGTAGCCTCGTTAATTCGTTTCGTCGCGTATCACTTGGCATCAGTGTTGTGGACTAACGATCGTGTCTGCATACGTCGCCAGATGGTCGGTTTGTCGAATCGGCGTCGTCGAGCTGTGTTAAGGGACCTATAGGCAGTTTTATACGCCTACAGTTCACTTCCTACAGTCCCGTCTTTTCTGACGACCTCTATTGTTGTTCCATCAAGTTCTACACCTCCGGTGGAGATCCGTGACAGTGTGGATTTATCCTATTTTAAGATAACCATCAAAGATCGCCTCGGCCCATCACACGATAATCGAGGCAAAGCTCCAGTTAAAGAGCGCTCAAGCCCGTTGAACGGATCTCGAGCAGTTTTTCACGCTGGAGATCATGTTCGTCCTCCTAAGAAGTGGAAGAGAATATATAACGGGAAAAGTTCTATAATTGACCGCATTGGACTGCATGTCGAAGTCCAGGAGCCTGTTGAAAGCCTACGTTCACGAAAACGTAGCCTTAGACATGCGACTCCTGAAAACGCTAACAAAACGTTGAATCCCCAGAAGAAAACGTACTCGTCAGACGAGGACGTTATACCTAGGGACTCGTGCCAACACACGATGGGTTGCTCTGGTCATCCGACCGATAAGTTATACTATCGTGCCCGAGGTACGAACATGTCTTAGAGAAGGAAAAATCAAGAACCGGATTCCCATTGTCTGTGTTCTAAAATTATCAAGGCGGTGTTATCAGAATGTTGTTGTTCTAAGGCCGCCCCGGAGAGAGTTTTAGTGTTTGAAAGAATCTTCACCAGAACGTCTGAATCCAAACCAAGGTATTTCCGCAAGAAGAGAGCTGCTCATCGAGATGATGAATATCCAGAAGTATCTATTAATATGACTGGTAGAGGAAAATCAACACGGCTCTTTAGACCTGACCAGTTTTCAAGAGTATCCTAACGGATTACTCGATTACAATTGGGAACAAGTAGAAGAAAGAATTATCAGAGGATACAAAAGGGACTACCCTCAGATGACGAAACGTCAGATGCTTGCTCAGATGCCTGCTCAGCAATGGCTTCCGATGATACGGCATCAAGCAAAGGACAATCCTATGAGTCGTTCATGATCAACGCAGAGCAGATGAATAAAATTCTTGAGGACACTTTAGCTAAGCAGAGGGAGAATTTCAAATTTGAAATGGAGATGGCTATGTAGTAAATGAGGGAGATGCACGACCAGCAAATCGCGGTACTGACAAATCAGCAAGGAAAGTCTAGCCATCGAAATAATCCCAACCAAGCTGATAATGATCGAGAAGTGGAGGAGAATGCCAACATGAACACCCCTCCTGTCGACAACAATGCTAGGGGTGGTCCCTCAGATGATAAGAATACGAAAGAGGACCATGTTGCCTCTCCCTGAAATTGCCCGAAGAAAGATATGAGTGAGGATAAGAAGATGAGGGATTTGGAGAGAAAAATCCATACTTTGATGAGTGCTCAGGAAGTGAAAAGGTTCGGAATACCGTACCCATACCCAAGAGAGTGGGAGTCAATCCTGTATCCGGCAAAGTTCAATTTAATCAAATTCACGCCGTTTGATGGAAAGGGTTCCCCCACGTAGTATTTAATATACTTTAAGTCTCACTTGGGGATAATCTCCGGGAATGGACCTCTAATGATACGGTCATTCGTCGGCACTCTTCGCGGAGCAGCCTTCGATTGGAATCGCTACCTCAAGCCGGGGAGTATTAGCAGTTAGGATGACATGGAGGACATGTTTCTCATGAATTACTTTGACGACGACACCGAGGTCTCAATCGGAATGTTATTTGACGAAAAGCAAAAGGACGGAGAGTTGGTGGAAAATTTTATCAAACGATTCCGAAACAAAGCCATGAATTGTAGGGATCCGATTAGCGAGGACTTCATCCTAGAGACTTGCCACAACAATCTTTCATTGGATATTCTCGAAGCTATGGGAATGGCACCGTCTAAGACCTGGAAGGATTTGAAGATCCGAGGGGAAAGAGCTGAACGTTTCCTCAAGAGAAAAAAGGCCGAAAGAGGTCAAACGGCAACACCAGACCCACAACAGAATTTTGTTCAGAGGGGTAAAGGGAAAGCGTAAGCGAATGCAGTGGACGCGAACCAAATATTCGAAGTGCAATCGTAACCACAACAGCAGCAGCAGAAGGCGCCTCAGCAGTTGTCACGCCCCGCTTCCTAAAATACAGGGGAATCGGAATGCGAACAAGCCCGCGACGTATTAGACTGAGAAGAGATAAGTGCTAGACCTCGTCTTCTCAATCTAATACGCTAAGCGTCTGGAAATAAAACAATGCGAAGTCACCGGTCCCCGATCACACATAGCAAGAATATAATGATAACCCAGAATAAAAATAGACATATCATCAATGGTAAATCATCCCAGACATAAAAATATGGGTCAAACACGCCCTTAGTACAAAACGGTCCAACTAAAAATATAAAAATACATAGTCCAATAGAAATAAAGGAAAGTTCTGCTAAAATAACTAAATCCAACATCAGACTAAAGTAAGGTTATGCAAAAGAGATCTAACGCTCATCAACTACTACAGAAAGAAAAGTCTAAGCTTCATATTGTTCTTCTGATCCATCTGGAAGACCTTACTGCTGCAAATCCTCTGGCTCCTGTACTATCCCGAACTGAGGCTGTCCGTCTCCTAAATCTGACGTACACCAGAGAAAAACAGGTGTACGTCAGCGTGTGCAACACACGGTAAGATCCCACAGAAATAGGAACGATCGAACGACCAAAGCAAAATAACGATAATAATAATAATAGCTTGCAAAAGAAATTACTAATAATCTAAATGCAATCTATCACTGAAATAAAATCATCAGAAGGAACTAAGAAAACCATCCAAGTGTTAAGATCACGCAGCTAGCCAACAGGGTAATCATCCAAGTATCCAAATCACACAACTAGATGGAATTAATACTTAACTACCTATAACTTGAGACGTAGTACGTCGAGCAAAATAATCCAAACAAGAAAACCCTCATATATATACCTTATGTCTCAAATTGTAGATAATTAATTATTAATCCTGATCTATGTATGATCAGAATACCACTAGTCTACATCTCATAAAACCAACTAAGTCCACCATAAAGCATACAAACATATCATTCTTATTTTACATGTTATTTGAATTGGGGAAGAATATTTTCATATATATAATCGGGTCCCCGTAAAGTCGCCCGGGGGCCGCCTTCAAGTCAAGTATTGGCCCTCTGGCCTATGTACATAACACTCACGATATCACGATAACAAGAAAGCGCTGTGCCCGTTTATATAAATGTTATATTCTTCGTCCAATTCCCCTTTAAATCCCCATGTTTGTCAGTTTAATTAAGTAAATGTACATTAAATATTGTGCACTAACCACAGAGTAACCGTGGAACGACTTCTGCAAAAACTATAAAAATAACCGTGATCCATAACACGTCCGATCAAGAGTGCATCGTCTAGTCAATGCTATAATAATAATAATCAAGGAAACCTCATACCGGGATATCGATATCAAGGGTACAGCCATGCCTTGAAAGCACGCTTATAAATCATACTTTTAACAGGAGTCGTCTTCATGTACAGTCTTTCCTATTGGATAACAACTAGGTGATAAAACAACAAGTTCCATACAATCATTCATCATCAAATCCCACGCATGTAATAGCATATCACAGTTTAATCTATGCATGAAATTCATAATAGATCTAAAATTCTAATAAATGGCCAATAAAATAGAATTCCGCATGTACGACAAATATAAGGATAGATAATACATAAATTCATTTTCCAAAATAAACTCCTTTTAAATAATTCTAAAATAATATCTTTTAAATATTCTTTTTAATATTCTCTCTTTCAAAATAATTTCTTTTCTCATCATAATTAATCTAAAATCAATTCTTTTTCAAAATAAATTCCTTAAATTATTTACAATTATTCTAAAATGATTATTTTTACAAAATAAATTCCTTTTAAATTATTATAAATTTCCTAAAATAACTCCTTTCTCAAAATAAATTCTTTTAAATTAATATCATTATCTAAAAAGATTCCGCTATCGAATTAAATTCTTTTAAATCATTATAATTTCCCTAAAAATGAATCCATTGTCGAAATAAACTCTTTAATTTATTTATTACTATAATATTTCAAAATAGTCTTTACAAAAATTTCTTTCTTTCAAAATAACTCATAATTAATTATACTATAATCGTCAAAATATCATTTCATCACATACGACTCAAAATACATATTATACTCCTCTCTTCACAAATATAACTACAACAGTAATTATCTCATTATTACTACTAATATTACTCATCAACCAAACCACATAATAACAGTCTAATCTATGCAATTAATAAATACAAAAATGATAAATCAATCGAAGAGGGATCTTGCTAACGATATGTGAAAATACCGCACTAGTGGTGTCTAAAACTTCATTACTGCACTTATGTATAGACTCTAAACAACATATAACATGTTACTAATTAATGTTATAAGGGTTAATCACCATATAAATACTAACAGTTAGTATATAATCAAAAGAGTACAGTGAGTAGCAAGTCACAGTGGGACTTGCCTTGGTTTCGTGAGCGTCGGACGGTGAGAGCGAGGAGCGGGGGCTGTCGGGTAGTGCTCGGCGTCGCTGCTGGAGGAG
>BQKN01000578.1:15192-25474 GCA_022839385.1 Asparagus kiusianus
CGCCATAGACCTGCGGTCGACCGCCAAGCTGTCAAAATGACTCCTATGCTCCTTCAACTAATATTTCTGCAAATCCTACATTGTCTTTCCTTATTAGGGCTCGTTTGTTTTGTTTTTTTTTTTTTGAAGAGGAAAGTGGGGGAAAGCTGCCACAGTGTCAGAAATGTGGCAACTTTCTCCAAAAGACGATTTTGAGAGAAAGCTGACACAGTTCTGATACTGTGACAACTTTCCTCACCTTTCCCTCTCAAAAAAAAAAAACAAAAAAGAAAAGGAAACAAACAGCCTCTTGAGTACTCATTTAAGACGACAAAACGAACCAATGTCCTTTTTCTTTTGAAGGAAGAAAATAACGATGGGAGGTGAGGATGGCGGGCCCACAAAATTTGTTGAGAAAAAACACTAGACGTTACTCGGTGACACACTGACAGTAACCGGTGGTTGAAGGTAACGATAAAGTGTGGGAGAACGACACGCGCCTCCGTGTTATCTTTTAGTCTCCCTTTGTGTTTTCTCGAAGGTAAAAGCAAAGTAAATGTATGTGAACCAAGTATTTGGATTACCGTCTCAACTATAACCCCGAATAATGTGCTAAGCATAATGGACAAAGGAAGTCTTGATCACTTAATAGTATAGTAGGTTAAGGTTCTTGGTTAATATGGTTCTCAATCTATAGTTGTGCTCTAATTAAAAAGTTTTAAAGATTGGTGAGGGTGAATAAGACTCAGTATAGACTTGTAAATCTTCATTATTATCGTGACTTTGAAGTTTTGTTACAGCAGAAGGGCTTTTTGATATGCTACCAAAATAATCTGAGTTCGAATCACATTGTTGCGCGAGGCCGGATTTCAATCAATGAGAAGGACACTGAATTCATGGAAATATATTGTTGTAAAAAAAAATTAATCCTCAACTCTCACCAAAATTTAAAAGCCTTGATGTAGCAGAAGAAACCTTTTGACAAATATTTGTACATGATGAGATGTCTATTTATGAAACTCATGGGTTGGATATTTAAGCCATGCATAACGGATGATATCCAAGATTGCGTACTCGAGAACCTTTTTGATGTTAACCCTTGGGTTTGATCGTAGCTCGATCTTTTCCATGCGGTTGGTGATTTGCAGTTCGGCTTGGTGGACCGAGTTAAGGCACTAGGTAGCTTAGGCTTAGGCACAATTGGATATGGGCCTCTTTTTCGTATGGGCTTCGGGCCCATTATTTCAAATGGGTGACCGGCCAGCTATTGATGTTTATAAAGGAGATTTCGTTGAACTTGACAACGTGGGGGAGTACAACTGTAGGTCAAGGATCATAGATGCATCTGGCATCTTCAACAGCTTCTCCAAATTTTTCTCCAAAATGGAGAAGCAAAAGCTATATTCTCTAATTAATTTTTACACCAACTCCAACAGCTTCCCCATTTTGAAGAATCCATTTTTTTCTCCAAAAATTTGAAGAATGCTGCAGATTTGGGGAAGCTTCCCCATTTTTTCTCCTCCATCCCTATTTTGGGGAATGAGATGGAGAATCTGTTGGATCAAAAACCTAACTATATTCTCCAAAAGTGGGAAATGGAGAAGCTGTTGGAGATGCTCTAACCCCCTTGGTCCCGATTCACACAACAGGAACGGGAGTGTGACGCCGTGACCATTTATAAAAATAAGGCGAAGAGCGTCGCGGAGGGGGGTAGATTTACACGGTTAGGGAGAATAATACACGTTATGTGTTCTGTTTAGAGGTAGGAATTTGAGTATCTGAATGTATAATTTTCTGCAAGAGTCAAATGCAAGGATCAATGGTGATAAAAGAATTTTCAAGTCGTCACTAAAATACGCTTTTTATTGTTTATTTATCTGAAGATGGTTGTTTTATTCAAAATATTAACTAATTTGAATTCTGAATCAGACTGCAAGGTACACGACCCAATTGCTAGTGTATCGTGTTCCAAGAAGTATGAACCTAGCTAGATCGTGGTTCAATATAGCGTCTCATGGTCCCAGAATTTATGTCATGGATAATTTCTATAATATAAAAGATGGTTCAAATTATTATTACCTAAAGTAAATACCTGAATAGAAAAGCTTAATTTCTCCAATGACCAAATCTCCAAGGTCTACCCAAAGTAACCTCTGGTAGCTTTATTATCATGAGGTGGAATCAAATGCTTCATGCTGTCATGTAGCTAGCTTTGAATATGTCCTGCATAAATGGAGTAGAGTACAAAACTTTCCGATGAAAAACTTGAAGATGCTAGAAAAAATAGCCATTATTTTATCTCAACAAAATATGGGAAAATAATAAAAGTAAGGAAAGGTGAGGCAACACAAAAGATATATGACTTCATAAGTTTATTTGTTCTAGGCTTCTAGCAACAATTATCTTCATAAACAAGCTATCATGACAATGGGGCTGGATCTGGTCAGGCTCAGGTCGGTTCTGATATTTGAGAAACCCATACTTGATTCCTTCCGATAATTTATAGTTAATTGGATCCAACCTTTTAAGTTTAATTACATCACGCGAAGAATTGAATCTTATACCCTACTTTCTTTTTGTGAGTAAAGTTTGCACTACTTTCTCTCGGATGGATAAGAGTTTAAAGAAGTACGTATAATAAGGGGATGTTTGGTTCATTCATTTTATAGAAAAGTTTTGAGAAAACAACTGACAATGATACTTTGGTAAATAATAGATTTCTGTAAGCTATGTTTGGTTCAAAAAAAATTTATAGAAATATTTTCTATAAAGTAGGGAAATTTGTAGTATTTTATGGAAATCAACTTCTTCTCCAAGTGAGGGTCTGTTTGGTTGATTTCCTAAAAACCAAGAAATGGAAATGAAAATGTGGAAACCTCAAAAAGTGCAATTTCATCCATTTTCATCCCTAAAACTCACATACAACATCCAATAAAATATTATTTTCATCCAACAACTCATCCACAACATCTAATAAAATATTATTTTCATCCAACAACTTATTCACCACATCTAATAAAATATTATTTTTATCAACAACATCACTCAACTCATCTCATCTCATCATTTCAAATCACTTACATCATCCTATAATATGGTGACAACTCATCTCATCTCATTAACATTTTATTTTCACCCATTTCCTCCCCAAAATTTAGGAAAACGATTTCCTTAAGTGTGGGTCACATCATTCAATAATATAATGACAACTCATATTATCTTATCTATTTTCTTATTTTTAAGAACTAGTATGTACCTCGTGCCAAGCACGGCCCTCGCCTTTTTTCTATCATTGCACTTGAAACACCCCTCCTCTTAGTTTTAATTACATATTATTATTGTACAATTAAAATTATAAAGCATATTAAACTTTATGTTTAAACAAATTTCTCATATGACACGTACATGAAGTTGCTATAAATTATTCCCTTGTGCTGATAGGCACACGTGTCTATTGTGACTTATTGTCTAGTTAATCGAGAGTAATGGTTGAGTTTCTGAATCTTGAACTTGAAAGTATAACACTTTGATTCTTAGGAGATTGATGGCTCAAAACACAAACATCTAACTGTCCTAAAGATGACATACAACGTGGCAATTGATGAGTTAGTTGAAGTCATTAAGGATAAAAGATTGTAGCATCAGGTTTTAAAGTCATGGCTCCAAAGAACACTGCTAATGAGATTGTATTTTTCGCAATAAGACGTAGCATCAACAATCATTTAACATTAGTCGCAAAATATAAAAGTGACAGATCTGGATATACTTAGTTATTAATGCAACCAAATTGCAAGGAACAGGCCAAAGCCAAAAGAAGAAAATCTGAAGTTTTAAATTTTATATATGTAGGAATTATATTAGAAAAGGAACAACATTAAAAGACATAGTTGTTAATTAAGAACATAGTTAAATAAAAGTTGTTATGATATTATTATTCTAAGAGTAATAAGAAACCATAGGTATCTAAATATTAGATTCATTCTAATTTCAACTTCTACTTGGAAAACAACATAAACCTGATTTGAGAAGGATGCGGCTAGATTGATGAGAAGACCATGAAGCCTAAAAATCGAAACCTAGCAAAAAAAAAAAAAGGAATAGCATTTGTATCAGAATTAAATTAGCACATAAATTATGGTAAAAGAATATAAAATTGTGGCATATATACCAGTTTATATGCTCAAGGTTCCTAAAAGAAAAAATGGAATATAAAGGATTTTAATACTTAGTAAACAAAAAGGATACAATAACAAATGAAATGAAACTTCCAAATAATTAGCAATATTTTGTCCTCCTATTACATGGTTTTCTTCTGAGGATTGCTTTTGTGAGGTCTTTGATTTCTGAAAAGATCAAGTGTTAGATATAATGTCATCAAGCAATATATAACAACTATTGATAATAAATTTCCTCCATCCCTCTCACTTTTTACATCTTTCTCCTTCTTCTGAACAAAATTTTTGGTTTATAAACAAAGATCTCCATACATCTTTACACTGTGTGTGATACTTCTAGTTGTAAAAAAATAGCCTCCCATATCTTCTAAAATAAAGATCACCATGCAATAATCTTAAGAAATTTAAACAAACTCATATCACAAAATTCAAATTTTAAGAGAAAAAATAATACTTTGTCAATGCTAAGTCTTCATATTGCTTGCAGTGGCAAGCTATAAACTCAACAATACAATATATCAAATAACATCGATTTCTTTGATATCATCAATATAAGAGAAAGTGAGTTTCTAATATAGCTAAAATTTGATATCTTTTATTGAGAACAAAAAATGGTTGCTTTATGTCACACTATATTACCCTAAACAGTATTCTACATGTTAATGTACTATCAAGAAATTCAGAGATATTCGGTTGAATGTCCAACATCAGTATGCATTTAGGGACATCTTCACATGCTATGAAATAATTGACGGGGTTTGACATGCATGATTAGTAGACTTTAAGATTTCATATAAAGTGGCGTGTTACTTTGAAGTATAATATCAGTGAAGGAAGCAGCTTCATTCTGTTAATAAAACATATAAATAGAGAGTTCTTGTACGTATATAAAGAAACAAAGTAATTCATAACAGCTTTTGAGGATTTAAGTTCTTGAATCATTTTTAACAAGTTCTAGTATTATGCACACTACACATAGAGACTTTTCATATAATAATTAGACCAAGTTGGAGTGTGAAGGATCCTGCTTTCTCTCGGATGGATAAGAGTTTAAAGAAGTATAATAAGGGGGTGTTTGGTTCATTCATTTTATAGAAAAGTTTTGAGAAAATAACTGACAATGATACTTTTGTAAATAATAGATTTCTGTAAGCTATGTTTGGTTTAAAAAAAAATTATAGAAATATTTTCTATAAAGTAGGGAAAATTGTAGTATTTTATGGAAATCAACTTTTTCTCCAAGTGAGGGTCTGTTTGGTTGATTTCCTAAAAACCAAGAAATGGAAATGAAAAGGTGGAAATCTCAAAAAGTGTAATTTCATCCATTTTCATCCCTAAAACTCACCCACAACATTCAATAAAATATTATTTTTATCAAACAACTCATCCACAATATCTAATAAAATATTATTTTCATCCAATAACTCATCCACCACATCTAATAAAATATTATTTTCATCCACAACATCACTCAACTCATCTCATCTCATCATTTCAAATCACTTACATCATCCTATAATATGGTGACAACTCATCTCATCTCATTAATATTTTATTTCCACCCATTTCCTTTCAAAAATTTAGGAAAACGATTTCCTTAAGTGTGGGTCACATCATTCAATAATATAATGACAACTCATATCATCTCATCTATTTTCTTATTTTAAAATGAACCAAACAAAAGAAAACAACCTATTACAGGAAATAAGTTTCTTATAATTCATTTCTTTATTTTTTTCGCCAACCAAACAACATCAAAACAAGTTTTCTTAAAAAATCACTCACATCATCCAATAATAAGGTGACAACTAACATCATCTCATCTCCAATTCTTTGATTTTTTTTTCTTTTTTTAGCCAACCAAACATTCCCAAAATAAATTTTCTTAAAAATAGTTTTCCATTTCTTTGATTTCCCTCTTTTTTAAGGCAAACAAACAGCTCAGAGGAAATTGCCTAGAAATCTGACACATATATTAAAAAATAATTAAGTACACCAATATCATTCCCCATGTGATTTCCCATGGATATTATTAGTGATCTATTTTCTGTAAAGTGATATCCAACCAAATAAAAAAAAAGAAAACAACATATTTTCTATAAAGTTAGAAACTTTTTCATACTATGGACCAAACAAAAAAATAGCAAAAAATAATAAATATAGTACTCTTTGAGTTCTATAATTTTTTCCTACAAATTTTATAGAAATACAAGAAATCATATTTTGAGCTTATTTCTTTTTCCTTTTTTTTAGAAATTGAACCAAACAACCGCTAAGTGACCAACTTATTTGTGACCGACTCAATTGAAGCATGTGCAGGTTGTTTGGCCGAGCTTATTTTTTCCATCAAAGTAGCTTATAGACTAGGTTTTTTATATATACATGTTTGGTAACATCTCATATAAGCTAGCTTTTAAATCTATTTAAAAAAGTTGGGGTTCTCTAGATTTTAAAAAACTAGCTTATAAGTTCATCAATAAGCTAGGCTTGATCAAGTAAATGACAATTTTACCTAATTAATGTTTACAATTTTTTTTATCATAAAAGCTAAAAACCACCAAAAGCCGACTTAGCTTATAAAAAACTAGGAATGTGAACCTATTTGTGTCAAGCTAATTTTGCTTTCAATATATATCCTGCCCAATATTTATTTGGTAATGAATCTAAAATTGACTACTCAAAGTTTAAAATATTTTAATTCTTAGAATTATTCTATCTAAAATCCTACATTTATTTCTTAGTACATATCATGTCTTTCCTTTCTCTACGTATTTTAAGCTTCATTTTATTACTATATTTCATCTATTTGTTCTCTGTCTTTTCTTAAAATGGATAGAAACATATGATAGATAGAAATATTATCAAATATAGATTCTTAAGGAAAGTCAATGGAATAAGTAAAGCAACAACATATTAGCACAAAACGCAAAGTTTCAAGTAATTATTCATGCACATTGTACACCCAACCACGATATGGATTCTTCACTATAAAAAAGTAATGGAGAAACCACTATTTTGATCATAACCTTTAATTTATTTAGTAGATGTCGTAATTTATTCTAAATCTAGCCCTCATCATACTCTCTCAAGTTGCACTCATTCCTAATTTACATTCAAAGACAAATTACAACTACATACTAAACAAATCAATGACTATGATAAAAATAGTGATCTCTTGATCACTACATTCTGATAGTAGAGAGGATCCAAATCCACCCAACAAGCAATTACACCACTAAACGAGCTAGAGGATAAGACAGCACAAGCAAAACCGCCAAAGACGAGCCAAAACCTCCAAACTGAGAATCTAAATGAATCCTTTCAATTTGGGAAGAGCATTATCCTCCCTGTTGTTCTTGAGAGCACAGCAACCAATGGCATAGACGACGATGAGGATGGCGATGAAGACAATGTTGACGACGGCGGAGATTTTCCAGTACATGTTGGCGATGGCGATAACTCCGGCCTTGCAAGAGTTGCAGTCGTAGCACAAGGTGGTGTTGTTGTTGCTCCAAGTCTTGCAGTCTGGGTTGTCGGAGGTGAAGCCTCCCTTTGGTTCGGTCCACACTGTTGGTTTTTGGTAGACGAGCCCGCACTCTGCTGGGGGTTTGCAGCATCCAGACTGCAAAGTTCAAAGAATCAAGATAGGTAGAAGCCGTTGGGAAACTCAATGGCAACGAGGCTGGTATAATATCTGGTCGCTCCCTTTTTTAAATTTAAATATAGATTTCTAACCCTTCTGTTAGGAAAAAGAGGTTTTTCGACAATATAGATTTCTAAGGACCAAATCTCTGGTAATTTGATGAGTATTTCTAAGGACCAAATCTCTGGTAATTTGATGAGTATTGTAAATATTTTTATGGGTAAATTTTAGAAACACCGTTAAATTTGGGCATTCCTCACTCTCTAAACATTCAAAATGTCTCAAACCCCACGCCACTTTTATTTTCAAAACATCAATGAAAGTTGAAGGGTTTTCTGCGAACCCCAAAACTCAAGAGGGGTTTTGTAACTTTTTAGATGTTAAGGGGACGGGGGTTTATCTAAGCAACGCCCAAAGCTAAAAGGGGGTGTTTTGTGAAATTTACCCTTTACGTAATTAAATCCCCTTCCTTCTAATGATGGAAGCTGCTTCGTTTAATCTAAACATGATTAGCATAAGTTTTTTCAGTTTTCATACTTCTAATTAAACTACTCCTTTTCATTAGACACGATTGGCAGAAAGTCAATTATGCATATATATTTAAACATTGAATATGGTTTACTAAAATTAGTAGAAAAATAACATTTTGAAACCAGGACATGTAATCTTACAGGCCAGAGATGAGAACCAAAGTATATTACCTCAATCGGCGACAAATGGCTCTTAAAAAACTGGCTGTAAGTCTCATTCCCACTCTCCTCCAACTTCTTACAAACCCCGTTATCAACCACACAGCTCCTCGTCCTCCTCCAATTATCCTCATCCTCCATCGCATCCCTCAACCAGTGGGAATAGTCATCAAGATGATACTCCCTATACCCTCTCCCCCTCATCGTCTCCCCTCCGCTACTCCCCTTCGCGGTCACCGTGAAATCAAACACTATGAAACAAACATGAAGAAGGATAACAAGAAACATGGTTATAAGATAGAACCACATGAGCCAGGTGACCCTGAAGCACGCCCCGACGAAACCGGCCAGGGAGACGAGGAGGAGGAAGGCGGAGACGGCGATTGCTCGGCCGTTCATGAGCTTGTCGCAGTCGGAGCTGGAGTGGATGCTGAGCCAGATGGCGGCGGCGAAGATGGGGAGGGAGAGGAGGAAGGTTATGAGGTTTAAGCAGCCTATGCAGCCGTTGCTTATGCGGACCATGGTCGGTATTTGGTTGGGGGTAGAGAGAGTAGTAGTGAGTGGCAAGTGTTTAGAGTCGATTTGGGGCTTTATAGGGAATTTGGATACCATCCAAATCCCTCTCTACAGGGAAAATCACAGAGTGAAGGTCGGTTTTAAAGTTGATTGATTGAATTGACACGTTAGTCTATCTGATTAAAGTGATAATTGTGGTCATGATGGTAGCCTACAATATTCGGATTGTGTTGACATTGATTATTGCAATTTAGCATTGATAGTAATTAAGACACGCGTCATATGATCTCCTTACTCTCTATATGGGCTTTTTACTTTTTCGGGTCTGTTCGGTAATTTCCTAAAAACCAAGAAATGAAAATGAAAAAGGTGGAAATCTCAAAATAATCCATTTCCTCTATTTCCATCTCTAAAACTCACCCACAATATCTAATAAAATATTATTTTCATCCAACAACTCATCCACAACATCTAATAAAATATTATTTTCATCCAACAACTCATCCACAACATCTAATAAAATATTATTTTCATCCAACAACTCATCCACCACATCTAATAAAATATTATTTTCATCCAAACATCATTCAACTCATCTCTTCTCATCATTTCAAATCACTCACACCATCCAATAAGACGGTGACAACTCATCTCATCTCATTAACATTTTCTTTCTTTGTTTTCCTCCCAAAAAGTTGTGAAAACAATTTTCTTAAGTGTGTGTCACATCACCCAATAATACAATAACAACTCATCTCATCTCATTTCATTTCTTATTTTTAAGAATGAACCAAACAAAAGAAAATAACAAACTACAGGAAATAGGTTTCTTATAATACATTTTCTTATTTTGTTCGTCAACCAAACAACATCAAATTAAACTAGTTTTCTTAAAAAATCACTCACATCATCCAATAATAAGGTGACAACTAACATCATTTCATCTCAATTTCTTTGATTTCCTTCTTTTTTTAGCTAACCAAACACTCCCAAAACAATTCTTCATTTTAATAGTTTTCCATTTCTTTGATTTCCCTCTTTTTTTTAGTCAAACCTTAGGACAATTCCTAATAAAGAGATCTGTGTAGAAGATCATATAGAAAGGAAGTAAAACCTGAATTTTGTCCTGACATCAATCCTAAATCTGCTTATTCTTTTCTTGTTTGAACTGACGAGGATTCTATTTGTACTAATATTTTAATTGTCTACGTTCTAATTAGTAAGGAGACACTTTCGTGTTCTTATGTCGTGTACATGATTTTCTATAGAGATCCTTCATA
>BQKN01000578.1:34183-64738 GCA_022839385.1 Asparagus kiusianus
GGATCAAACAGACAATCGTATCCAGAGCAGGATAGGTGTGGATCCGAAGCAGGATTCGTTCTTCTCGGCTCCTTGCCGGGACGAGGTAGAGGAGATTGATGAAGGAGCAACCTTCTTCTCCGACTTTATGATTAGTTCTTGAATGAGGCCTGATGATCATGTTGTACAAACAAGAAGAAGAATCCGTGAGTGGGCCGGGACTGTTTACGTCGGAAATCAGTTTATTTGTGGAATCCATTACAACTCGTTTATCAAATTACAGATTCAAAAAATGAGTGTTTTTATAAGATTTCTTTACACAAATAAAACAAAGATAAGACTTTCTAGAAATACACGCAGAACGTTTATCGCTCATTGCTTGCGTGTGATCTTTGCCTGTGCCGAGGACGCGTTAGTCCGTGGACTACCGAATCACAAATCCAAATTGATCGTGAAGAAGGCGTAGTGTTCTTCGTCTCAATCGAGGAAACTTAGAACAGAAGTGAATAACCTCAACAAGGTAAGATTACTACTCTTCTTAAGATCAAAATAAGGTTTGATCTCAAGGGAAGGTGTGAAAAGCTATGGATCTCTCGAAGTTCTCCCTTTATGTTCAGAAAATCACCAAGACCTCGCTTCTCTTTCTCTGAAATTCGTAGCTCTGCTCTGGAAAACGTCAGCAACTCGCACGTACGTCAGTCCCCTTCACAAATTCACGAAGGGGGTATTTATAGGCTTGAACACCATGTTTGCGGATAAGATTTCGTGATTTGAACGTATCTTCGGTTAGAAATGACTTGACCACGTTTAGAGATAACCCCAAGACAGTTAGGAAGTCACTGGAACATATGAATCACGGAATCTCATCGAAATACGCGTCGCGGGAGGCTGATCGGGGCGAGACATATTGTGTACGAGACACAATATTGTTTCTCACCTGTGAGACACATTGAAGTGTCTCACAGGTGAGACACGTTGGCACGTGTTTTCTTCTACTATTTCCTTGATTTTCGTGCTTCTTTATTTCGCTGATTCGCGTGTTCCTTGGCATGTTCCTTCGCTTCCTTTTGGCATTGGATGAACTTCTTTGACTCGGACATCGACGGTCATCGTCTTTTCTTCGTCTCGAGCTGTGTACGGGAACCTATAGGTAATTTTTGACGCCTACAAATACCCCCTTCAAAGTGTTTTAGCCTCATTCTTTTATAGAGGAGTCTGGAATATTTTGGATAAGATAGACCCAGCCTCCAATTCTTTAACTTCTTTAGCTTTCAGTCTATTCAGTATTTTATCGAATAGTCTAAAATTCTTTCGATTTTATGTTTATCGTTTGCCCGTTATCGAAATCTTGAACTGACACTAGTGTGTTGATATCAGACTTAGCTCGCGTCATTGAATCGACAATGAACTGATCGTTTTCGTCGAGAGTTTATATCTGAATTGCGATTGACCTAAAAATTATCCTGAACCTTATTTTGGAGAAATTTATCGATGCGTTGACCGACATCGACCTTCGTTGCGATGCGAACACAATTAACCCTTATTTCGGAGAAATCATTAATGCGTGACCTTCATTGTGCCGCGTTGACCGGCATCATGGCGTGAACACAGTTTATACTAATGCGTTAACTGGAGTCTACACAGTTTAAGCTCTTAAGACGTTGGTGATACGAGTCGCCGTACGAGCACCTTTGATCGTGGAATTATCAAAGGTGGGTTGAGAAGAGGATAACAGAAACACAAGAACAATTCAGTATGTGACGAAGGAAAATACCTTCTCTAGATTATGAGAATAAAATAGTTTACAATCTCTCACAATCTCACTAGAATTGAAGAACAATCTCTCTTAGTTCTCCAATTATAATCTAATTTCTCCTGATTGTTTTAAAACCCTAAAACAATCCCTTTTATATGTGGAACAACGTGGATGTCAAAGTGGTAAATAACCAAGCCCAAACCCCACAGGAATTGGTGCCCAAACGAATCAGGAAACCATCAATGAGTCGTCTCATGACTGAGATGAGTCGACTCGTCCGAAACTGGACAAAACACAAAACCAGTTATGAGTCGACTCATGACTGAGATGAGTCGACTCGACAGAGACTTGTGACAAATGGCTGGGTTTCGTGAGTTGACTCATTACATGCATGAGTCGACTCAACCTGATGAGTCGACTCATGTACATGTATGAGTCGACTCACGGGCTAAAAACTGTATTCTTCGATTCTTCGATTCTTCGATTCTCCGTTTCGTTCCACGCTTCAACCTACGTTCCACTATATCGGTTTACACCCCTATTCTCATGTTATCATGGGAATCATCTATCCTTAAGCTCCCATGAGGATCGCTAAGTTCCAAAGAGAAGATACACCCGTATTATGGGCCCCCCCCTTAAGGAACTTAAAATCCCATTCAAGTTAGAACTTCAGCTGAGGAAACTCGCGAGCTCCTCTTTCTCTGTTGAACCACCTGGCTTGGTTAGGAATCTGGTCTCCACGTCCGATCGGAAATAACTCATTCATCCTGCGTCTCGTCGTAGTCACCTTTTGTTTGGTGGAAAATTTATAGTAAAAAGAATGAAAGAAATTTGATTTATATTCTCTCGATTGTAGGCGTCAAAAATTGCCTATAGGTCCTCGCACGCGGCTCGAGACAAAGAGAAGACGATGAACATCACTATTCGAGTTACAAAAGCTTGATTGACGTCGATGAACACTTGAAGTGAACCGACAAACTATGTGAAGCAACGGAGTTTCAGAATAACGAGGATACGAACTGATCGGGAGCCCCGCGTCGCTTACAAAAGGCGAAGTACCCCTCGTATCCCAGTTTACTCCACAATGATCCAATCATCGGAGCTTGTAGATCTCTTCACCGGCTTTCCAACGCACTTTGAATCACTCAAATCCGAGTTCGGATGAAGAAGTTACGGCGGAAATGGACAAGTGTGCAAAACGAAACGTCTCAGCCTGAGCTAAGACACCCCGAGGTGTCTCGGACCAACCGAGACACCCAAGGTGTCTCGGCCAAGGCCGAGACACCCAAGGGTGTCCTGGGCCCTAAAAAAATTAGATTTTTGATGGTTAGGCGATTTTAACCGCCTGGATTACCCGGAGCCTATAAATACAGCCCCAGGGCCTTCATTTTTTCGGATCTGGAATTTTTGAGAGTTGGCGAAGCCTTGCGGGACTGAAGATTAAAGGTGCACGAATTTCAGAGAGGAGGAGGAGAGATCGGATCGAGTTCGTCGGCATAAAGAAGAGGAGCTCGTCAGATCTGCAATTCTCGTGTTCGTCTTTTTAAGATTACCCCGTTGTGGTGATTTTAAGAAGAGCAATTATCTCGCTGTTGTCGAGATAAGCGCTACGGTTTTTTAATTCCTTCTCGAATCGACGAAGCTCTGCCCGATTTTTCAGCAATCAGATATGATCGGCGGTGGTCCAGGATATCAACGTCCCCGTCATAGGCCAAGATCCCACGCAAGCAGCGAGCGATAAACACCCGTTGCGTTTGTTTGAAGAGAGTTGTATTTATTTATTTATTTATTTTTCATTGTGTAAGAAAGTCTTATAAAAAGACTAATTTTACTTTGAATATGTAATCGATAAACGTATAATAGATTCAGCAACGAAGAAATCAACTTTCACCACAAACATCGATCTCAATTACAATTTGGATTTCCTGATTACAAAAGAGAGGGGAATAATCTGGATTCTCCCCTTTGTTTAAGTCTGGGTTCTTCACGGTGGCGATGGAGTGCCTCCCTCAAATGCTCGTGTCGAGTTTGCTCTCCGTTGACGATCCGCACGTCTTGATTCACTGGAACAGTATCTCCTCCTCACGATTTGACGTTGTGGAGAACTTGCGTGGCAAGTTTGAAACTCTTGATGAGTTGATAAATCTAAACGAGTTTGAAACTCTATGAAAGAGTTGATTTAACCGAAATCGGTTTGTAAGCCAAGGACGAGCTCCTCGTTGCTGAAGTTGAAGATGATCTCCGTTGGAGAATGATGCTGATCCCTTCAGGCCTTTTTTGCTCCAAGAAATTCCAACCCGAACCGAACCTCTAACTCGGTGGAGTTTCTTTTTATTTATAGGGGATTAAGGGGTGTAACCGCCCCTTAAATCACTCCTAAGTGGGGTGTAACCGCCCCCAAATCGTGGGAAATGGTTTTGGAACCGTTCAGCTCGTGCTTTGAACGAGTCAATCGCTGAAAAATAGCATTCAGGGACCTAATTCCGCGTTTTAATCATGGAGACGCGGAGTTGGGCACCCGCTGGATGTTGAAAAACGCAAGGGCCACCCGTGTTTTGGAGTCTGAAGGTTGGAAATGCGGGGGTCACCTACGTTTCATTTGCTAAAGGCTGAAAACGCGGGTGTCGCCTGCGTTTCGTTTGCTGAAGGATGGAAACGCGGGGATCGTTTGCGTTTCGTTTGCTGACACACGAGGAGAACCTCCGCGTTTTGGTGTGGTAACGCAGGGAGGACCTATGCGTTTTGTTGTTGACACATGGGGAGGACCTCTGCGTTTTGGTGTGGCAACACAGGGAGGACCTATGCGTTTTGTTGTTGACACAAGGGGAGGACCTCCACGTTTTGGTGTGGCAACGCAAGGAGGACCTATGCGTTTTGTTCTGAGAGTTTGGAACGTGGCCACGAGCTATGCGTTTTGAATCCGGGACGCATAGGTGAGCTCTGCGTCTAGATTTGAAGAGACCATCAATTTGTAGTCTCTTTTGCTTGAGCATTGCAAAGACCGTCATCTTGTAATCTTCGTCTTGGCTCCTTAAAAATATGAGAGTCGTCAGATTGTAACTCCTGATGTTGATTGTGAAGGCTATTTGATTAGAGCTTTCATCAGCTGTCGCGAAGATCGTCAGATTGTGACCTTTATCGATCTACGTAAAAGTCTTCAAATTATAGCCTTCTGGAAGTCATCAGATTGTAACTTCCATCATCGGTGTTTGATGGTGACCAGCTATCTATTGTGATTTTTAGACAGCCTACAGAACCCCCTCCAAAGTTTTCGAAAGTTCGCGGTTGATCGGGACGAATTTTTGGAATACTTTGGATCTCAACTCTAATCTTGGAGCTGTTGGTTCCTTGTCGTAAAGAAGTTGTTCTCTGCATTCGCTTTGAAGGCATCTTGGTTGAAGGGATTTGCTGCGCAGGACTCGTATTAAGGTATGCGTAATAATCCTACTTCTGGGATGCGGGGGTGAACCCTTGCGTTTCGAACTTGAGACGCGGGTCTCACCCTTGCGTTTTTAATTTGTAACGCGGGTCTGACCTCGACGTTTTGACTTGAGACGCAGATGTGGCTTTCATATATTTTTGACTAAGTCTTTGAGACTTGTCTTTAACTCATCTGATTCAAGTCTCAGCTCACATCCATTAAGCTAATGTGCCTGCAAACATGCATAGGATTTTTTTGTAAACCCTTAGCCATCAACGGATTTGATAAACATTTACCGATTACCGTTTGAGTCAGGCTAGCATGTGAATTATTTGAATCCGTTTCACATGTAACGTTGTGCTAAGAGAATGAACCCTCTTAGACTTGATGCTATGATTTTGAATACATAGACTTTGTCATTTTCACGGGAAAAGACTAACCGGTAACGCGTGTTAGGCGTAGGCTTATCTCTAATTAGTGATCGAGATAAAGTCCCCCATACGTATGAGGCATGGATTTTGATGTCCTTTTCACGACAAAAGACTAACCGGCAACGCATGTTAGGCATAGACTTATCTCTAATTAGAGATCGAGAAAGTCCCCCATGCGTGTAAGACATAGATTTCGGCGTTATTAATAATAACCTACCACGATGTTGAATACGTGGCCTTTGCCATTTTCACGGGAATGCGCTACCCGGCGACACGTGTTAGGCGTAGGCTTATCTCTATTTAGGGATCGAGATAAAGTCCCCCATGCGTGTAAGGCATAAATTTCTGTTGTTGCTTTTTCCTGTGTTACTTGAAACACTGAAAGAAAGTTAGAAGTGCCAGAGATGTAGCATTAACTTGGCATGAATTTTCACTTAGAGTGAAACTCAGAAAATTTTCTTTATTATCACTAGGATAATTCCAAAAAATCTTTAATCCGCTGGGGATTTTATAATAAAAACTTGTTATTCTTGTTGAAAAAGAATTCACAAGTTCATTGGGGGGGTTACTGTTAGAGGTGTGATGTTAACCTAACAATATTTTATGGGCCTATCGGTCTATTGAAGAGAGTCGATAAGCTGATTTGGTCGTCAGAGGTGTGATATTAACTTGACGGGTTTGTGAACCTATCGCTCTATTGAAGAGAGTCGATAAGTTGATTTGGTCGTCAGATATGTGATGTTAACTTGACAAGTTTGTGGACCTATCGCTCTATTGAAGAGAGTCAATAACTTGATTTGGTTGTCAGATGTGTGATATAAACTTGACGGGTTTGTGGACCTATCGCTCTATTAAAGAGAGTCGATAAGTTGATTTGGTCGTCAGAGGTGTGATGTTAACTTGACAGGTTTGTAGACCTATCGCTCTATTGACGAGAGTCGATAAGTGGATTGTGTCGTCAGAGGTGAGATGTTAACTTGACGGGATTGTTACGATTGAAGCAACTTTGAGGACTTATCATCCTATTAACGAAGATTGATAAGTGAATTTTGTCAGAGGTGTATTATTAACATGACAAGAGTTTTGTTGCGATTGGAGCAACTTTGAGGACTTATCATCCTATTAATGAGGATTGATAAGTGGATTTTGTCAGAGGTGTGATATTAACGTGACAGGAATTTATTACGATCAGAGCAACTTTGTGGATTTATCATCCTATTGACGAAGATTGATAAGTGAATTTGATCAGAGGTGTGATATTAACGTGACAAGAGAATGTGTACTTGCGACTTGCACAAGATTTTGGGAATTAGCGTTTCGCTGGGAAAACTTGCTATGTGAGTTTATCATCAGAAGAGATGAATTTTGATACTTGTGATTTGAATTTGATTTTGAAGACTTAGTATATTGCTGGGGAAGATTGTGATTTGAGTAATTTTGAGGACCTATCATTCTATTGACAATGATTGATAAGTTGATTGTCAGAGGTGTATTGTTAACGTGACAAATTAGGAGTGATGCAAGCTGCATTCATACTCTGTGGGGTGATGATCGTCAGAAGTGTAATGTTAACTCGACGATGTTAAAGATTCGTTACTCTTAATCCCATGGATTCCAAGTAACCAACCCTCAGCCTTGATTAAGACTTAGCAGTGGAAGAAAAAGAGGGGTAGACATGGTATATTACCTTGTGGTTCACTATCCATCAAGTCGGAATAGATACATCACCTGGTAGGCCACTATCTGATGATTTTGACTATCAGAGATAACTGTTAACGTGATAGTTTGGTGGACCTGCCATCCTATTGAAGATGTTTGGCAAATTGATGGACTATCAGAAGTAAATGTTAACGTGATAGTTTTTGGACCCGCCATCCTACTGAAGAGGATTGGTGGGGGAATTTGGAGAAATGGACTATCAGAGGTGATCATTAACATGATAGTTTTGGTAGACCCGTCATCCTACTTAAGGAGGATTGGTGGAGGAATTTAGAAGAAAATGGACTATTAGAGGTGATCATTAACGTGATAGTTTTGGTAGACCCGCCATCTTACTTTAGACGGATTGGTGGGGGAATTTGTGATAAATAAAATATCAGAGGTGATCATTAACGTGATAGTTTTGGTGGACTCGCCATCATATTGAAGAAGATTGGTAAGTTGATGGACTATCAGAGGTAACTGTTAACGTGATAGTTTTGGTAGATTTTGTGGTTGACAAGGGTATTCTATTAAATATAACAACTCGGAAAATTTATTACTTATAATCCAACGAATCACAAATAAACTAACCTCCAGTCTTGAACAAGTGCAGGGGAAAAAAAGGGTAGACATGGCACACCGCCTAGTGGGCCACTATCTAATGAGTTTGACTATCAGAGGTAACTGTTAACGTGATAGTTGTTGGACCCGCCATCCTATTAAAGAGGATTGGCTTCAGTGATCGTAGTATCTTCCCCTTCTGACTGAGAAGATTAAGATTGGTCCGATTGCTCAGGTCGATCTTGCCTACTTTGTTCTTCAGCTTTGATCCTGGCAATAATCTTTTGAGCCTGTTCGTCTTAAGAGATTAGTTGTCTCCAGGAACGACATTCTGCAACTCCTATTCGGGCTAGGAGGTCAGTTTGCAAGTTGTGTCGACAGGTCTCCACCAATGTAGACTGTGTCATACATGTGGACATCGCAGAGCCATATTTCGAAACCTTTTGACAAAGGCTTTGACAGACTCCCTCTTCTTCTTCTTAGTGGTGAGAAGGATATGGATGGAGACTTTTGTATCCTCTTCAAAGAATCTTAATAGGAAGAGTCTCTCTAGATCCGCCCACTTTTGAATACATCCGGTAGGTAGCATCCTGAACCATTCAAAGGCAACTCCCTTGAGGGCGCTAATGAACAATCGAGCTAGTATGACGTCGTTTGATATCACATTCCCAGTCTGTGACTTAAAATGATAGATATGTTGGTTCGGTGATCCTGTGCCGTCAAAAGTTTGTAATATCGGGACCTCAAACTTTAGAGGATAAGGGGCTGCATCCCATTCGACAGGATAATGCCTGGTAACTCCCTCATCTTGGAGCTCACTTCTTTTAGCAATGGCATTGAGGCGGGCTTCCAATTCTTCCATTTTAGCAGACTGGAGATTCTGCTCATTTTCCGTCTCTCTTCCTTCATTAGAGGAAGATTTCAGGTTGTGGGCTTCTTGATCAGAAGCAGCATCATCAGCCACTTTTCCCTTCCCGTAGATTGTGTGAAGTCGGAATGAAGATGCTTTTCTCCTCCGGGAAGATTCTTGCCTAGGCAGCAAATCTGTCTTCTGAGATTTGGCCTTGTCTACGACGAGTTGAGTCAACAGGGCCAGGAGTTCATTAATAGCCTCCTGCTGAGATTTGAGCATGACCTCCTACTCATCAAGTCTCTTCGCGAGATCTTTATGGTTTCTTGTCATATAAGCGGAACTCTCATGTTCAACAAAAGAGCTTGATGATTGGGACTCTGCAATGGCTGAGTGTTCATCATCAGAATTGGTTCCTCTGGCTAACATCTGATAGTTGATAAAGGGAATGACCCCCGTTCGAGTCCGAGTATGTTGATAAACTCCATCGAACCTATTCAAGAAGTCTTTCAAGCCAGAAGACTGATCGTTCTTTGACTCATCGGAACTAGGAACTGATGATCTCCCTCTGCCGATCATGCTGGAAGTAATTTTAAGGTATTCATCCTCTGAAGTTTTCTTCTTGTGTGAACGTCGTCGTTGGTTGGGCAAGACAATGTTCGTTAATTGGTCGAACACCAACAGTTTGGCCGCATATGAGTAGCATTGACATCCCGAGAGGACCGTAGGAATCAGTCGTTCACATTGGAATGAACGAATGACTTGTTGCATTGGTTTTTCTCTCGATATTAACACTCTCAAATCTATTGTAAAGATTCGAGGAGAGTTACGCGCCGATTGTGAGGTTTGAATTGGAACCCACAGTCTATGATTGGACAGGATCGGCTCTTGCTGAACATGGATCTGGTTGAGATGCCTTGAATCCATGGACTTTTTATATCCGCCCCTCAATCTAGTCGCGCTACGCAGAGTATTCGGGGGTCTCGCTGCCCGGTCAGCGAGCCGAGGGTCCAGGGGGCGGCGCGCCCCTGGCCGGGGGGTCCGGGGGGAGGACTACACCCCGGCGGGGTTTGGGGCAGCGCCCCAAAGCTCTACGGTATACCCCAGGTTCTGTATTGGATTTGGCACCTAGGACTCGAAGGTCACATTTGGCACTTGAAACGCGAGGTCCATATTTTGGTTTGGCAACATGAGGGTCGCGTTCTTCAGTGTCGACGCGAAGGTTGTGTTTTGACTAGGAAACGCGAAGCTGAAGTTCGCGTTAAACGTAGACTTGAGGTCCGTGTTTTGGCTGTAAAACACGCCATTCAGGGCCACATTCAGTCTGGTTCTCGCGAAGCTCATGTTTGGGCTCATAAACACGAGGCTTGCGTTCTAAAGTAGAAATGAGGA
Organism: Asparagus kiusianus; assembly: GCA_022839385.1. NCBI lineage: Eukaryota > Viridiplantae > Streptophyta > Magnoliopsida > Asparagales > Asparagaceae > Asparagus > Asparagus kiusianus. Next base: position 44,275 of record BQKN01000578.1, read on the forward strand.
GCTCAGGGTCACGTTTAGGCTCACGAACGCGAAGCTCGCGTTGGTTGGAGGATTGACTTTCTCGGAGTTATGCCATTCGTTAAGACCTTCTTCTTCGACGAGCGGCGTTCTTGTTGGCCTGTTTTAAGGACTTTGCGGCGATATCGTCGGCGTCGACAGAGTTCATCACCACGATGGGCCTTTCGTGACCCGATACCCGTCGCTTTGGCACGGATGCAGAACCTTCAACTCGGTGGACGAGTTTGGCCGAAGCTGAGCCCACTCCTTCGGAGGAGGGGCTGTTCGAGCACTCTTGGCTAAAGGAGAGGGCTTCCTTCGGTATAGGAGCAACAATTGGAGCTTTAGTCTCCTTAAAGATTTTGCGGATCTTGCGCATAGCCTTAGGGCTAAGGGATCCAAAGGAGAGTAACTCCTCATACTTGGCTTGATCAAACTCGATGATCAGAGTTTTAACGATCGTTCTAGTGAGCTTGACGTTGGATTGCGCCACCACTTCTTCGTCAGAGAAGCAATTCTTCAGTGGAGCCGCAATCTTTTGTTTGGTGAAAAATTTGTAGTAAAAAGAATGAAAGAAATTTAATTTGTATTCTCTCGATCTCAATTACAATTTGGATTTATTGATTACAAAAAGGAGGAGAATAACCTGGATTCTCCCCTAGGTTTAAGTCTGGGTTCTTCACGGTGGCGATGGAGTGCCTCCCTCGAATGCTCGCGTCGAGTTTGCTCTCCATTGACGATCCACACGTCTTGATTCACTGGAATGGTATCTCCTCCTCACGATTTGACGCTGTGGAGAAATTGCGTGGCAAGTTTGAAACTCTTGATGAGTTGATAACTCTGAACGAGTTTGAAACTCTATGAAAGAGTTGATTTAACCGAAATCAGTTTGTAAGCCAAGGACGAGCTCCTCGTTGCTGAAGTTGAAGATGATCTCCGTTGGAGAATGATGCTGATCCCTTCAGGCCTTTTTTGCTCCAAGAAATTCCAACCCGAACCGAACCTCTGACTCGGTGGAGTTTCTTCTTATTTATAGGGGATTAAGGGGTGTAACCGCCCCTTAAATCACTCCTAAGTGGGGTGTAACCGCCCCCAAATCGTGAAAAATGGTTTTGGAACCGTTCAGCTAGTGCTTTGAACGAGTCAAACGCTGAAAAATAGCATTCAAGGACCTAATTCCGCGTTTTAGACTGGAGACGCGGAGTTGGGCACCCGCTGGATGTTGAAAAACACGAGGGCCGCCCGCGTTTTGGAGTATGAGGGTTGGAAACGCGGCGGTCGCCTACGTTTCGTTTGCTGAAGGCTGGAAACGCTGGGATCGTTTGCGTTTCGTTTGCTGACACACGGGGAGAACCTCCGCGTTTCACTGTGTGGCAACGTAGGGACGACCTATGTGTTTTGTTGTTGACACACGGGGAGGACCTCCCCGTTTTGGTGTGGTAACGTAGGGAGGACCTATGCATTTTGTTCTGGGAGTTTTGAATGTGGCCACGAGCTATGCGTTTTGAATCGGGGACGCATAGGTGAGCTCTGCGTCTGGATTTGAAGAGACCGTCAATTTGTAGTCTCTTTTGCTTGACCGTTGCAAAGACCGTCATCTTGTAATCTTCATCTTGGCTCCTTGAAAATATGAGAGTCGTCAGATTGTAACTCCTGATGTTGATTGTGAATGCTATTTAATTAGAACTTTCATCAGCTATCGCGAAGGTCGTCAGATTGTAACCTTCATCGATCTACGTGAAAGTCTTTAAATTATAGCATTCTGGAAGTCGTCAGATTATAACTTCCATCATCGGTGTTTGATGGGCGATCAGCTATCCATTGTGATTTTTAGACAGCCTACATCTTTCACTCCAAATTGCAACATTTTTTCAGTGGCTTCTTATAAGAACTAATGCACAGCGCGACAAACTTCTTGCTTGCATTCACTAGCCTCTTCGCTCAGTTCACTGTCACCAAGTTTGTCTCCTTCGGAAGAGATGTCGAACTAAATATGAACTTTTTACCATCTTTGGTGAATGTGTACTTCTGAGCCCGCCTCTCGTAGATCGCATATCTATCCCACAAATAGGGATTGCCCACTATAACCTGACAAACATCTAATGGAACAACGTCACACGTGACCTCGTCAATATATGACTTGTGGAGCGCAAATCTGAAAGTGCATTGATTAACTACACTCAATCCCGTCTCCTTCTGAATCCACCCTAATGGATAGGGTATCGGATGCTTGACTGTCTTCAGACCCAGCTTCTAAACCAAGGTCTTGGATATCAAATTCTTTTCGCTGCCTGGATCAATAATGACATCAACCAAACTGGTCTTCACTTGCAACTTAAGAACAAAAAGCTGCTCTCGGGGGTCTTCATCCTCTTTCGTGGCCTGTTTCGATGCCATAAGATTGAGACTACTGTTGGGCTCTGTCATCCCAGGAACTTCCTTCGGACCTTGTGCTATCACGTATGCTTTTTTCTTCTCCTTCTCCTTCAACCCTTTTGGCTTCATATGAGGATAATTCTCCCAGCATCGATCAGCAATATGTCATGTCTTCTCGCAATGACCACAAATCAGCCCTGCTTTCCCTGGATCACCCTTCTTCTTCTCCTCCTTAGATTAAGAACCACTAGACTCGCCTCTAACTTGCTTTGCATCTCCCTTTACCTCGTTGCTCTTCTTTTGCCGGCCTCAATAGCAATAGCCTTCACGCTCGCCTCTGCAATAGCCTCGACCGTGAATAACTTCATCTCCTTCCGGATGTAATCACTCAAACCCGCCATATACTTCATAAACACAGAATATTCCTCTGTCATAATGTTAAGTACCATCGCCTACTGCTGGAACTCCGTGGTGTATTCTTGAACGGTTTGATTGCCCCTTTGGCGCAAGCAGTACCACTTGTACTAACGCTCCTCAAAGAATCCTACTGGGTAGAACTTCTTCCTCAGTAGCTCCTTGAACTTGTTCCACGATACCGCCTTTCATTCCTGCTTGCAATAGGATTTCCACCATGTCAATGCATGCCCTGAAAGCTTCAAAGTCACGAACACAATATTCTTTTTTGACGAATAGCCATAAAGAGTAAAATATGTCTCCATCCGTTCGATCCAGTCATTAAACCTCTCGACGTCAACACTGCCATCATAAACATGAATCTCTACCTTGAAGTCAATCTTCAGGTTCTGGTAAGAATTCTTACCCCTTGATGCAACGCAGCCTTAACGGTCTCCTCCTCCTCGTCGGAATCAGAATACACTCTCTCCATATCGGACTCCACAGTTTTCATCTTGGACTTTGAAGAAGATTCACTTTATTTGTTACCTCCATGGATAAGACTGACGAGTTGTGTGAGAGTCGACCCTATCGTCTCGATCTGGTTCTCCAATGCATCAATCCTCACTGAATTGTTTCCTTCAGCCATCTTCTTCTTCCTTAAACCCTGGACTCCTTCTAATGAAATAAGGATCTCGCCTAGCTTCTTGTATTGCGATTGAGTCATGACCATACACAGGATGCTCCTTCACAGGATCTGATCGCTCTGATACCAACTTGACACGAGTCGCCGTGCGATCACCTTTGATCGCGGAATTATCAAAGGTGGGTTGAGAAGAGGATGACAGAAACACAAGAACATTTCAGTATGTGGCGAAGGAAAATACATTCTCTAGATTATGAGAATAAAATAGTTTACAATCTCTCACAATCTCATTAGAATTGAAGAACAATCTCTCTTAATTCTCCAATTACAATCTAATCTCTCCTGATTATTTTAAAACCCTAAAACAATCTCTTTTATATGTGGAACAACATGGATGGCAAAGTGGTAAATAACCAAGCCCAAACCCCATAGGAATTCGTGCAAACAGAAACCCAAACGAACCAGGAAACCATCGATGAGTCGACTCATGACTGAGATGAGTCGTCTCGTCCGAAACTGGACAAAACACAAAACCAGTTACGAGTCGACTCATGACTGAGATGAGTCGACTCGTCAGAGACTTGTGACAAACGGTTGGGTTTCGTGAGTCGACTCATGACAAGCATGAGTCGACTCAACCTGATGACTCGACTCATATACATGTATGAGTCAACTCACGGGCTGAAAACTGGATTCTTCGATTCTTCGATTCGCCGTTTCGTTCCACGCTTCAACCTGCGTTCCACTGTGTTGTTTTACATCCCTATTCTCATGCTATCATGAGAATCATCTATCCTCAAGTTCCCATGAGGATCGCTAAGTTCCAAAGAAAAGATACACCCGTATCAGTTGGAGCGTGGAGGATCAGTTTATACTCATATACTCATCGGAGTTTCGGGAATCAGTTTAACCTCATATACCCATTGGAGGTTCAAGGAGATGCAGTTTATACTCGTATACTCATTGGAGTGTCAATGCGTACCTCGAATACGGTGAAAATGGGCGAAAATGGGTGAATACGCACGCAAAAATGACCGCGGGACCCACCTTGGGCGCGAGACACCCTCACGTGTCTCGCACGTGTGCGAGACACGTTGAAGTGTCTCGCTGTAGGTGTTAAAAACTACCCATAGGTTACCGTACGCAGCTCGAGATGAAGCGAAAACGATGAACAACATCATTTCGGTCAAAAGAGATCATCTGAGGCCAAAAGAAGCAAAGGAATGCATATGAAACGTCGAAACGTGCGCAAAACGACTGAACAGGACCAAACTAAGAAGTCAGAAAACCCGAGTCACATCGAGGTGACTCAGAAATTCCAAGTCACATCGAGGTGACTTGGAAATTTCGAGTCACATTGAGGTGACTCACACGGTGAGGTTCCCAATGATGTGTTTTCGGATGATTTTCTCGGGATTCGTTCGATCTACTGCCTCCCTAACTGCCTTAGGATCATCCCTAAATATGGTTAAACCGTTATTAACTAAAGATAAGATCAAATTATGAATTCTTATCTGAAAATACTGCATCCGGAGCCTATAAATACACCCCTAGGGCCCCTATACACAGGGGATCTGAAATTTAGAGCTTTGAGACGAGGTGCTGACGTTGTGAGAGCAAAACCCACGAGTTTCAGAGAGAGGCTAGCGAGATCTCGGCGAACTTCAGCATAAAGAAGAAGATTTCTATATATTTGAAGCCCATTTTCATCCTTCGATAGAGATCAGACCTTGTTTTGATCTTGAGAAGAGTAGTAATCTCACTTGGTTGAGATTATTTACTTCAATTCTAAGTTTTCTCGATTGAAACAAAGAACACTAAGCCTTCGTGTGCATCAACCCGGATCTATCATTCGGTGGTCCATGGATTAAAGCATCCCCGGCACAGGCAAAGATCCCACGTAAGCAGCGACCGATAAACGATCATTCGTGTGTTTCTAGGAGATATTATCTTTTGTTTTATTTGTGTAGAAAAGTCTTATAAAAAGGCTCCTTCTTTTGAATCTATAATCGATAACCGGTTGTAATGGATTCCTTGAATAAAAAGATTTCCGACGCAAACACGCTGGCGATCACAGTGGGAGCCAACAGCCTCTTTGTTGAGGCTGTCGTGTCGCAACCGAAGATTAAGATCCCGGTTGATTCAGCGGTCGAGTACGAGTTCGACAAAGCCAAGTTCGGGAAATATTTCTCCTCGTCTTCATCAAAATCCTCCTCTTCCTACAAGTGCGGAAAGATCTCATCTTTAAAGTAGGTGTATTCACCAATGAAGGCTACAAGTGACTCCGCTTGCTACGACTCCTCTTCAGTCAAGGTGTTGTTCAACCAAAATATGCCAACTCTGACGAAGAGGGCTCATCAGAGGCGACGCCAACGTCTCGCACGTCAGCTCGCCAAAGCCTTGGAGCCGGTTGACAAAATCTGTCATCACGCAGATCTGGAGTTTAGGAGGCGTCAAGCGATTCAGCCGCCTCAACGGTAGCCAATTGACTCTTCCTCCAAGCCATCAGCCAAAGAATGGGTCTGTGTCAAAAGGACTCGTTCAACTCTCGAGGAACACATCCGGAAGCGTCACACACTTCTCACACACGCGCATATTCTTGTGCGAAAGGCACGAGAATTGTAGAAGAAAGAGGTGACCAAACAACCACCAAAACCACGCAAGATATGGGTGCCAAAATTGAAGACTGCGCCGAAATCAAGTGAAAAGACTGCGTCACCATCAAATTGTCTCGGCCAAAGCCGAGACATATCAATGTGTCTTGACCAAGGCCGAGACACTTGTCTCGGCCATGCTCGAGACAGCCTGGGGTGTCTCACCTCAAGAAACACCCCCGCGGCCGTTTCTCTGCATCCGTCAACCTTCGTTCCTGCTCCGGTCTCTCCCATACCTCCAGTAAAGCCTCACGGTAGTGTTGACATGTCAGAATTCAAGGTGACGATGACGGATTGCCTTGGTCCTTTGCACGAAGATCGAGGCAAAGATCCGATGATCAAAACCCAAGCAATTCCTCAGACTGGGGTCGTACAAACACTCTCGTCAAGCCAAATGCCGCTCAAAGGTGTCCCGTCGCTTCCAAACAAACCGGGACACCTCAATATTGTTGTTCGTGCAACAGGCACAAAAGAGGCAAGGAAGCCTCCCCTTCCAGGAGAATTCCTGTCACCTCTCGCCTGAGGGTACGTGCCGAAGCCTAGGAGTCCGTTGAGATTCCACACTCGCAAGGGTGTGGTTCCAAATGTGCGACTCCTGATACGACCTTGGATCGTTCAATAGGGACAACAAATCATCCTGAGAATGTCAACAAGGTTCTTCATCCCCAAAAGAAGATGTGTCCATCAAAAGACAACGTTATAATTAGGGCATTACACCAACAAGCGATGGATTGCTCCGGTCATCATGGCAATGAGCTGCACTATCAGGTTAGGGGTGTGAACAAATCTCGGAGCAGGATTGTCCGAAAAAAAGCTCTCATTGTCCATGCGAGAGACTCATCAGGGCAGTATTATCAAAATGTAGCTGCTCCAGGACCATTTCACAAAGGGTGTCGGTATTTGAGAAAATTACAACTAAAGCATCAAAACTAAGATCAAAACCTTCCATGAGAGAAAATCCACCGTCCAGGATGATGAATTTCTTAAAGTCACCATCAACATGGCTGGCAAAGGAAAGTCTGCGATTGCTTCAAATGACTCTAATCCCGACTTTTCTCCGGGAAGAAAAGTCGATCCAAGAATAGCCTAACGAATGTTTCGGCTTCAATTGGGAGCCACCAGAATTCACGAAGGACTGTCTTCGGATGACGAACTTTCGGATACTTGTTCCGCAATCACCTCCGATGATACCATGTCTAGCATGGGGGAAACCAGGGAGGCATTCACGATCACTCCTGATCTCGTAGCTTAGACACTTTAAGAAGCTCTAGCCAAACAACGAGAAGAGCTTAGAGCGAAAATGAAAACAGAGATGGAGTTGGCCATGCATCAAATGAGAGAGTTGCAGTCTTTAAGACTTTGATCTCCTGAGTCTAGTCAGCGAGCTAAATCCAGCTGTCGCACACGAAACGTCGTAGATGATAGTGATCCAGAAGTGGACGAAGTCGCAGCCGACGTAAACACTCGCGTGCAAAACACAAGAATGTGTCCCGCACGGAGGCGGTGTGAGGTAGTCGTGGGTTTTCTTAAGTGTTCAAAACCCGTGATTTTTCTAACTCCCAAATTCTTCCTTTGGTTCGGAAATTCCTCTCCATCAAGAATTCTAACCCCTTTCTCCCTCCTTCTCCTGGTTTCACTCATTCAGAGAGATCGGGCTTCGTGCAAAAGATGCGTGAGGCTATGGATGAAGAGGCGGTGAGCGGTGAAGCTGGTGCGACTACAGAAGTTGGTGCAGGTGTGAGTGCCAAACCTGGCCCAACTACTGAAACCACTACAAGAACGTTAAGCCCAGGTATATCTAACACCGATAGCACGTCATTCAGGTGATAATTACGGGAGTTAAGCGATTGAGAATCTGTCCCCCTTTTAATTGTTTCCGCGCTTCATTCTATATTAGAAAAACTGAAGGACGCGGGCACGAGTGTCGGGGTAGCGGAACCTGCTACAATTGCCGGAGGTGAATCTGATCTCCACTTATCATGAATTCTGCTTTTCCTTCTTTTGTTTAAAATTTAGGTTTTCCGTAGATGTCACGATGGAAGGATCAGTCGAGGAGGAAACTTTCCATGATATGCATATCAGGGGATTCAATGAGCATGCATTCAATCCCACGATGAGCTTCTCCGAGGCTGACCATAGGTTTGCTCGCCGATATGTTGTCGGAGCAAGCCACTCGCGAGACAACAAGACCAACTATTGAGGCATTCATCCGCAGGTATGGATCTTATCCTGACGTCCATTATTAATTTGCCAGTTCTCTCTTAACCACATGGGAGTTTTGATTGTAGGACTAGCCACTGAAGCTGATACGGCTATAGTCTCAGGGGTTTCGGAGCAACACAAGGACTTAGGCGGTTCGGGTTTAGAGAAATTCATTGCTGAGACTCAACCATATATCCTCCAATCTGAGACTGTCATCCACCCGGACTTAGGCGCTTCGGGTTTAGAGAAATTCATTGCTGAGACTCAACCATATATCCTCCAATCTGAGACTGTCATCCACCCGGACCCGATGCTCGCGGAGGTTTCAGCTAAAGTTGGAGTTAACCCTACTGTCCAAACCACGCAACCAACAAATGACGCTAGTACGTCTACAATTGTTATATCTGCAACAATTCTACCTGTTCACGAGGTTAGACTGGCGGGACCAAGCACGAGGCATCAAACTGAAGGAGCTTCTGCTGGCGTTGGTAAGTTTTATCCCGCTATTTTCCTTAAGACTCCGGCTAATATTTCAGAATATTTATTTCTCCTCTTTTCTTGTAAAGCTTTCATCGTCCCCATATGAGCTCGTCAAGGTTTTGTTGTCCGACAACGATCTGAGCAAAGCTATATTCCGCCAAGACCTTGGCCATTTCACTTCCTTTATGAGCGGAATGATTGACAAGATCCTTCATCAAGGATATTCTTTTGATCAGTTTAGACGGTCTCTCGATCGTCAGGTGACAGGAATCAGAGAAGAAGGATATCCGAACTTAGTCGATTCTAGCACTGCGGATTTAGTCATGCTGGAGCGCGAGCTCCGAGAGTTGGGGGAGCTGCAGGCTGCAAGTGCTGCTTCATATATGGCTGCTCAGTTGGAGTTCCGGCTGAAGAAGTGGCACGATGCCCGAGCATCTATTGGGAGTGAGCTCCAAACACAAGAGGGTTGTGTTATGCAAATGACGGCGGTTCTCTTGAGGAAGGACAAGTCCAGGGCCGAACTGCTTTGTTCATTAGCCTCGATCCGCAAGGAAATAGCCGGTCTCGAAAAGACCTTGAAATATGCTAAAGATTCTTGTGCCATTCTCGAAGGTGAATTAGCCGACATAGAATGCTCTCGAAAACAGACACTTGAGAATCTGGAGCCTGAGAAAGAGAAGTTGGCCAAGCTATAAGAGGTGAAGCTGCAAAGATACTGAATGCCACTGAAGATTCTGTTCGTGCTGACTTGCAGGCTGAGCTTGAGCAGACTTATGCGGAGGAGCTCTCTAGGCTGAAACAACGGATTTGTGGCCGTAAATCGTATTTAGATTGGCAGAACCACTTTTATATCTTCTTTTGATTTGACTCCATTAATGAAAACAAAGTCTTTTCTTTAATGCAATTTTATTGCTGTTTACGATTTCTTATTCTCTTTGGAACAAATAATCACAACACTTAGCAAACCCTCAGCCGTCAACGGATTTGATGTGCCTTTACAGATTACCGTTTGAATCGGGCTAGCATGTGAATTGTCTAAGTCCGTTCCACATGTAATGTTATGCTAAAGAATAAACTCTCTTAGACTTGGTGCTATGATATTGAATATATAGACTTTATCATTTTCACGGAGGAAGACTAACCGGCAACGCGTGTTAGGCGTAAATTTATCTCTAATTTGGGATCGAGATAAAGTCCCATATGCCTGTGAGGCATGGATTTTGGCGTTATTAATAATAACCAACTACGATGTCGAATACGTAGGCTTTTATCATTTTTACGGAAAAAGACTAACCAACAACACATGTTAGACGTAGACTTATCTCTAATTAGTGATCAAGATAAAATCCCTCATGCGTGTGAAGTTTGGATTTTAGTGTTATTAATAACAACCTGCTACAATATCGAATACATAAGTTTTTGTCATTTTCATGGGAAAAGACTAACCGGCAACGTGTGTTAGGCGTAAGCTTATCTCTAATTAGGGATCGAGATAGTCCCCATGCGTGTGAGGCAAGAATTTTGGTATTATTAATAACAACCTGCTACGATGTCGAATACGTAGGCTTTTGTCATTTTCATGAGAAAAGACTAACCGACAACGTGTGTTAGGCGTAGACTTATCTCTAATTAGGGGTCAAGATAAAGTCTCCCATACGTGTGAGGTATAGATTTTGGTGTTATTAATAATAACCTGCTACGATGTCGAATACATAGGCTTCATTGTTTTTGCGGGAACGGATCACCCGACAACATGTGTTAGATGCAGACTTATCTCTAATTAGGGATCAAGATAAAGTCCCCTATGTGCGTAAGGCATGGATATTGGTGTTGAAAGATTGTGTCTTCTCTTGGGGCAAAGACGAACCCGGTACTGGAGAGGAAAAATTTTATATTCTATCTCTAGGTCTTCTCTTGGGGAAAAGACGAACCCGATGTTAGAGAGGAAGAATTTTATATTTTATCTCCAGGTTTTCTCTTGGGGCAAAGACAAACCCGATGCTGGAGTAGAAGAATTTTATATTCTATCTCCTGCTGTAAAAGAAACTCAAAATGGGATCTCCACTTCGAGAATCCTGAAAGGTAAAACTAAGAGTGGGATCTCCACTCCGAGAATCAAAAAGATCCAGATAACCCTTATTTTTATAGGATTGGTTATCCAATCTGAAGATGAATTTCTCGTTTATCGAGATAAAATTCTGACTTCGACCCTAACTGTAGAAATGTTTGACTGAAGAGGAATGGATAGAAGCCTTTCGTTTATCGAAAGAGAATTATGGTTTTGGTGCTAACTGTGGGAAAGTTTGACCAATGTGGGATTTGAGACGACCCTAACTGGTCAAAGGTTTGATCGTTCGGTTTGGGTGGAGAATTTTCGTTTATCGAAAGGAAACTCTGGTTTTGGTCCTAACTGTTCAAAGGTTTGACCAAATGGGTTTGAGACGACTCTAACTATTCAAATGTTTAACCATCCAATTTGAAAGCGGACCTCTCGTTCATGAAAAGAATCGAGAGGGGATTTTAGCTTTGGTCCTAACTATAGGAAGGTTTGACCAAATGAGCAGTAAAAGTGGAGGTACAAATAACAGTGGGAATGTTGACTTGTACAAATCACTCAGTGGAGGGTTTTTGGTCTCAAGTGGTAAGATCTTAACATGAAGGGGGTTTAATAATCGCTATGGATTAGCAGATTGAAATTTTGAGTATCGTGTCAGGACTTTAACAGTGGGAGTGTTAAGGGCTAGACACAATGGAAGTTTGAATGGATTTAATCATGAAGAATTTTGTGGACCCACCGTCAATTGATTTGATCAGTAAGGGATTGTGTGGTGGAGGATCGTGAATCATTAAGCACTCCACAACTATATCGTGGGAGTTCCGTGAGGAAAGATTTACCGGATGAAGTCATTGAATCTTGTCTCAACAAAAGAGTGCTTGGAAAGTCACAGCGGGAGTTGGTGGAATTGATCCCAGCGATTAAAACCAACCAAGAATTGGATGAAGGAAAATAAGCCTTTTACTTCACAAAAGAAACTGAGAAGAGTTTTCAGCAATTGTTCCTAAGGGAGTCAACGTAAATTGGATGTTCTTCACCACTGGAAGAATTCCGAGCCCGAATAGGGGGGGGGGGGGTGAACCATCTTAGTAATGATTAAATAGTCACAGTGGGAGGTTCTTAATCATTTTTATGATAATTAAAAAGGATTATTCAGATAATTAGCTTTTATCTAGAATAATCAACTCATTCCCGGTTATCCTTAAGAATATCATGCATAGTATTCTCCGCAAACTTCCTATCCAATAGGTTATCTCAAATGTACTAGGGATAGTACTTCTTCAGAAACTTCTCATTTATTAGCATCATGAGTTTATCACTGTCTTGGGTGATCAGGCGATATGCTCCGTTTGAATAGACTGTCTCTACTACAAACGGTCCTTCCCATTTGGGATGGAATTTGCCTTTCTTCTTGGAACTGAGTATCATTAGTCATAGCACGACAAGAAACAAGTCTCCTTCCTTAAAGCTCCGCTGTCGGACTTTCTTATCAATGGCCCTGGAGATTCTGGCTTGGTAAAACTCAATTTGCTGCTGAGCTTCCAAGCGATTTTCATCTAACATCTCAAGTTCTTCGAGACGTTTCTGATGTTGTTTCTTCGTCGTGATCCCCGTTGCGAGGGCAATACGAAGAGATGGAATTTGGATCTCCAATGGGAGGACAACTTCACATCCATACACCAGAGAATACAGGGTTTCCCCCATAGGTGTACGGACTGTGGTGCGAAAAGCCCAGAGAGCTTCACCAAGTTTGTCATCCCAGTCTCGTTTGTTGGTTCTCACGAGCTTTGACAAAATCTTAATGATTGTCTTGTTGAAGGCTTCTGTAAGCTGTCTAAAAAAATCACAATTGATAGCTTATCCGCATCAAACATTAACAATGGAAGTTATAATCAAATGACTTTCACATCAACAAATGAATGTTACAATTGAAAGATTTTCACGTAGATCGAAAAAGGTTACAATTCAACGACCTTCACGACACCGATGAAATTTCTGATTCAGCAACCTACACAATCAACAGCAGGAATTATAATTTGACGATTCCCACATTTTAAGGAGCCAAGACGAAGATTACAAAATGACGATCTTTGTAACGCTCTAACAGAAGAGATTATAAGTCAACGATCTCTTCAGTCCGAGACCCAGAACTCATCTTTGCATACCAGAAATGAAATGCAAGTGGTCGTGTTCTGGAGTCAAAGCAACACAACCACTGCATAATCAACTGCCAACGCAGCTTAAATCCAGCCGCATTATGCAAATGTAGAACCGCTAAGCTCAGACGCAGAATTCACGCCCACCAACGCAAGACCCGCGTTTGACTCGTTCAAACGCGAGCTGAACGGTTTTAAAACCATTTTCTCTCCACGATTTAAGGGATTTCCGCCCCACTTAGGAGCAGATTAAGGGGACAGTTACACCCCTTAATCCCCCTATAAATGCGAACAAACTCAACTGAGTTGGGGATCGACTTTTGAATCAGAAATTCCTGGAGATCTTTGTTGTTCGGCTAGAAGATCTTTTAAGGAATCTTTTGTTCTGATCAGAGTTTGGGAGAAGAAGTTCGACATTCTTCAACCAAGAGCATTCTTCAGCCATAAGGAGTTTTGATACTTGGCTTAAAACCGATTTTCGGTTCAAATCAACTCTGTTATAGAGTTTAAACTCGTTCTGAGTTCTAAAACTCGTTAGAGTTCTTTTCAAACTTGTCACGCAAGTTCTCCTCAACCTCAAATGATATGAGTTGCCGTGCGAGCACTCTTGATCGCGGAATTATCAAGAGTGAGTGTGAAGAAAATGACAGAAGAACACAATGTTATAATTTGGGTGAAGGAAAATACTTTCTCTAGATTATGAGAATCAATTGGATTACAAATCTCTCTCTCACAATCTCTCTAGATCAAAGAACAATCTCTCTGATCTCTTTTCTAATTACAATCTGAGTAATTAACTCTAGAAAAGTCGTGTTTCTATTTATATCAAATAGAAATCCTAAACAGTGCAGGAAAACAAGCTCATGCCCAAACCCGTCTCGCGGTCGACCGCCGAACCATGTGCGGTCGACCGGACCGAACACCCGAGACTGAAAATACATTATAGGGTTTTGGCGGTCGACTGCCGAACCCATCGCGGTCGACCGTGACCAACGACAGAGAGTAGTCTTGATTATAGGGTTTTGGCGGTCGATCGCCGAACCCATCACGGTCGACCGTGACACAATTCAACCAGATCCCCTGAGGTGTGCACGTTCGCGGTCGATCGCAGAGCCATGCGCGGTCGACCGTGAAACAGTAAAAATGCTTTTCTTGTCTTTTGATGAATCCTTCGACGTTGCCGCCTCCAACGACTTTGTCCACGACTCCTCTACACTATTCTCAAGATACCATGAGAATCACTATCTTCAAGCTCCTATGAGGATCGCTAACCTCCTGAAGAGAAGATACACTCATATCATGGCCCCTCCTTTAGGAACTTGAAGTCTCGTTCAAGTTAGAACTTTAGCTGAGGGAATTCGCGAACCCCTCCTTCTCTGTTGAACCACTTAGCCTTGCTAGGAACCTGACCTTGACGTCCAATGAGAAACAACTCCTTCGTCCCTCGCCTCATCGTGGTCGTCTTTTGCTCAAAATACAATCTTCTTTTAGCGGCTCCTCTCTATCAAAACCACAAATCTTCAACATGCGGTAAGATCATCTTGTCATCACCTTCATCATCCATTAATGGAGGCTCGAACAATTTTAAATACTCGGCATTAATCACCGAATACATGCCCAAGTAAGGCGGAAAATCCAATCTGAAAGCGTTGTCGCCAATCTGGTCGAGAATCCGGAAAGGACCATAACGAATAGGCTTCAACTTCTTCCCTTCTCCTTTTAACCTCTCCTTACTTAATTTCAGCCACACCATATCGCCTTTGCCAAAGTTACAAGGAACCCGATGTTGATCACGCTTTGCCTTGTACTTAGTTTGTGATTTCTTCAATTGAGCTTCAACCGCGGCATGAATGTTGGCAATCTTCTCCAGAAATCGCTGAGCACGTTGTCTTTCACTCCCTTTCTTGCCGTCAACTGTAGCTTCACTCGAAAATATAAGATCGAACAGACTCGGCGGTAAGAATCCATAATACGTCTCAAACGGTGACTTTCCCGAAGATCCATGGATAGCCCAATTAAAAGCAAACTGTAGATATGGTAAACTCTCATCCTAAGTCTTGGGATGCCTGGAATTGTATCCTCTCAACATGTGCACCATAGTCTCCGTTTGCCTGTCTATTTGTGGATGAAAGGCCGTGCTCTTCTTCAATTTAGTGTCCATCAAACTCCACAAAGAATCTCAAAAATGCCCGAGAAACCGGCTGTCCTGATCCGAAATAATCGAACTCGGCAACCCAAAGTGCTTCCACACATACTCAAAGAACAACTGCGCTGCACCCGCTCCCGTCACGGCCTTCTTACAAGGAATCAAGATCACCATCTTGCTGCACCGGTTTACCACAACGTACAAATAGTCATGCCCACGCTTGGTAGTCGGCAACCCTCCTAGAAAATCCATAGAAATGCTCTCCCATGGCCTAGAAGGAACCGGAATGTCGTGTCGACTTTCCTTTATCGACCATATTGATGGTAACTTCTGAGAGTTTATCATCTTGAATAGCCAATCTTCTTTTGCGAAAGCGTTGTGGCTTGGGCTTCGACACTTCAGTGGAAAGTCTTTTAAATACCGAGACCCTCTGTGGAGCGGTCTTAGGGCAGTTACACTCTGATAATACTGTCCTGATAAGTCTTTCACAAGGACAACGAGAGTTCATTTCTCAGTTATTTTTTTTCCGAGACTTATTCGTACCCTCAGTCCGATAGTACAACTCATCGTCATGATGGCCGTCACAACCTATCTTGTGTTGGCATGATTCCCTAGGTATAACATTGTCCTTTGACGGACACGTCTTCTTCCGGTGATGTAGAGCCTTGTTGGCGTTATTAGGAATCTCGCATTTGGAACCGCCTCCTTGTGGGTGTGGAACCTCAACGGGCTCCTGGACTTCGACACACACCCCCACACAGGTGGAAATTGGAGTTTTCCCAATATGGGATTGCATTTACTTGGTGAGCGGATGCGTACGACCCTCAGCCTGAAGAATCACTTGGGATTTGTTCACCGGACCCAAGCGTTCTTTTACCGGAGCTTTGCCTCGATCTTCGTGCAAAGGACCAAGGTGATCCGCCATCGTTATCTTGAATCTGGACAGATCCACGTTGTCATGAGGCTTCACCGGAGGTATGGAAGAGACCGGAGCAGGAACGGAGGCTTCACCGGAGGTATGGAAGAGGTGATTTTTTGACCACCTCTTCTTTCTGTAATTCTTGTGCTTTCTGCACAAGAATACGTGCGTGCATAAGAAGTGCGCGACGTTTCTGGATGTGTTCCTCGAGAGTTGAACGAGTCTTTTTGACGCAAACTCATTCGCTGGTTGATGGCTTGGAGGAAGAGTCAATTGCTTGCCGTTGAGGCGGCTGAATCGCTTGACGCCTCCTAAACTCTAGATCCGCGTGATAACAGATTTCGTCAATCGGCTCCAAGGCTTTGGCGAGCTGACGTGCGAGACGTTGGCGTTGCCTCTTACGAGCCCTCTTCGTCAGAACTGGTGCGCCTTCAGCAAATAACTCATTGACTGAATAGGAGTTGTTCCGAGCAGAAGTTTCGGCTTCGTTGGACGCCGGAGGAGCGTTGCGAGGGGAGGTCTCAACAACAATTGGGTGAGAATCATCACCCGTAGCCTTTGAAGGCTAAAATACCTTCTTCAATCCTGAAATCTTCATGTACTAGCCGGACGAGAAAGATCTTGATGAAGATAAGGAGAGATACTCTTCAAACTTGGCTTGATCGAACTCGTACTCGATCTCTACATCAACTGGGATCTTGATCTTTGGTTGCGACACGGCAGCCTCGGCAGAGAGGCTGCTGGCTCCCACTGTGGTTGCCAGCGTGTTTGCGTCAGAAATTAGTTTATTTGTGGAATCCATTACAACTCGTTTATCAAATTACAGATTCAAAAAGTGAGCCTTTTTATAAGACTTCTTTACACAAATAAAACAAAGAGAAGACTTCCTAGAAACACACGCAGAAAACGTTTATCGCTCGCTGGTTGCGTTGGATCTTTGTCTGTGCCGGGGACGCGTTAGCCCGTGGACCACTGAATCACAGATCCAAATTGATCATGAAGAAGGCGTAGTGTTCTTCATCTCAATCGAGGAAACTTAGAACATAAGTGAATAACTTCAACAATGTGAGATTACTACTCTTCTCAAGATCAGAACAATGTTTGAACTCAAGGGAATGTGTGAAAAGCTATGGATCTCTTGAAATTCTCCCTTTATGTTCAAAAAATCGCCAAGACCTCGCTTCTCTTTCTCTAAAATTCGTGGCTCTACTCTGGAAAACGTTAGCAACTCACACGTACGTCAGTCCCTCATCAGCCCCCTTCACAAATGCACGAAGGGGGTATTTATAGGGCTTGAACACCATGTTTGCAGATAAGATTTCGTGATTTGAACGTATCTTTAGTTAGAAACGACTTGACCACATTTAGAGATAACCCCAAGGCAGTTAGGAAGTCACTAGAACGCATGAATCACGGAATCTCATTGAAATACACGTCGCAGGAGGCTGATCGGGGCGAGACACATTGTGTGTGAGACACAATATTGTGTCTCGCCTGCAAGACACATTGAAGTCTCTCGCATGCGAGACACATTGAAGTGTCTCGCAGGTGAGACATGCTGGCACGTGTTTTGTTCTATTGTTTTGTCGATTTCTGTGTTTCTTTGTTTCGTCAATTCGTGCGTTTCTTCGCATGTTCCTTTGCTTCCTTTTGGCATCAGATGAGCTTCTTTGAATCGGACATCGATGTTCATCGCCTTTTCTTCGTCACGAGCTGCGTGCAGGAACCTATATGCAAATTTTGACACCTACAGGACTGGTTCCCATGTGGCACCTCCGACGGTCAAGTCAGTTGGTGAGCTTGAGTGGAGCTTAAGGGAAGGTCCCATGACTTTGTGTGGTACTAAAGTGGGAATGCTCTTGTGGGTAAAAGCCTAAAGCGAGGGGCTCTTGTGAGCTTACCTCTTTGGGTGCAGATTATTTTTCTTAGGAAACATTGACAGAGAGAGAGAGAGAGGGTTCTTCTCTAAGTGCCAAGAATTTCGTATCCCTCCCATAGTTAGGGTTGTACCTGTTTATAGTATCGTTGGAGGGGTTGATTGGTCACTTTGGCCACACATAGTAAGGTGGTGGCGAAGTGTATGCTGATTGCGGAGCTATCCCTTACTTGACAGATGTCAGCTGGCGACTGGAGGGGAAGTCATTTTTGTACGGGAGAGGACGTCTCCGCATTATCCTGGAAGTGATAGATCATGGCGGTGAGCAAGCAGGCTGCTGAGATATCCCCCGCTTGTCAGGTGTTGGCTGATGACTGGAGGGGGGTCATTCCGGTCACGGGAGAGAGTGCCTCTGCAATACCCGGGGTGCGACAAGAGAGTGCTGCAGAGAGTACACTGGCTGCTGAGTCACGAGGACTGTCGGAGCTAGGGTCTTGATAAGACCAGTCAGTGTGGTTTGGAGCGCTGATGTATATCCAAAAGGAAGAGCTCGAAGTTGATCTTATCCTTCAGCCTGTTCAAGGAGTGCCAGTCTTGAGTCGTCCTAGCAGGTTATTGGATAGAGAGCCGAGTAGTTCCTTGGCGAGTCGAGTAGTTCCTTAGCGAGTCGTCTTCGACAAAGGGGGTCGACTGATCCCGCCTCTCGTGTCGACACGAGTGACATGCCGCTTAACGAGTCGGGGGAGTTATCGGGTGGACTCTTAGGGAGCCGGCTAATTCTGCCTTTCATGTCGACATGAGTGACATGCCGCTTAACGAGTCGGCGGAGCCACCCTTAAACTGGGCTTGGATCGCTAAACTAGTTAGGGTCGTGCCTTCAAAATTAGGTTGATATTTCCTTGCTAATTTATACATCTTGGATGAGTTAACACCATAACAGTTGACCCTTTTCGCTTGGGGTCTACTTTAGTCGAGTCCGAGTAAAATAAGATAGGCTCTGCTGAAGTAAATCTGCTTAGAATGAGACACTGCGAAGTTTTCGTCCTTTGTGTGCCTTTAGTCATCAGATATTTTTAATTGCCATGGCTTCGCTTTGATGACGTCATCAAGAATCTAGTTCGCCATTTTGAAGAACGAAGCGTTATGGACATAGTGGACAGCGTTCCATTTCTTAGGTATTTGAACGTGGAGCAATAAATTAGCGCGATAGTTTGAATTTCGAGTGAATCGCTTTAGATTCTGAAGTGGATCTTACTTGATTGCGTCGAAAACCACTGCGTCCCTTCAATATCCTTCTGCGTGTCTTGAAAATCTACAAATAGCTTATTAGAGGACTGGAAGAATTCCTTTAGCGATTCTTTTGTTTTTGGAAATTTTGCTGCTTTTTCAAACTTCCAAAAGATTTTTCATGGCTTTTCAAGTTCCTACCTCTGGCCGTAATGAGGAGAGGTTGGTTGCTCTCTTGCTCAACCGTTCGAGGGTCCATATCGATGATCTGGTGGGACTTTATGATAAGTATAACATCCCTCAGACTTTCACTTTGGCAGCGCCAGAGCCGGTGAGCCAGTGTATAGCCACGACAAAAATTAGGTACCATTGTATCTAGCCCATATGAAGTATGACCTACGACTGCCTTTGCATCCCTTTATCAAAGAGGTGCATACGGCTTTGTGAGTCTCTCCTTCCTAATTTTACCCGAACGGTGTGGGGATTTTGGTGGCCTTCGTAGTTATCTGTCACCGTGTTTGAGTCCAACCAAGCTTGAAGTTGCTTGGTCATTTGGTTAGTGTGGGGTCGGCTGGGGAGGACCCACACTACTTCTACCATTACAGAGGTGACTTCCAACTTATCTCAGACTCTTTGGAATTGGATGAGGACTGGAGGAGGTATGTATGGGTCTATAGTGGCGATAGCGTCTTAGCTTGCTCGGACTGGCCGGAGGCGAATAAGGGCGCTTTGAGTCCGGTTGCTCTCAACGATCTAGAGGCGAGGAACCTGGAGAAGGTTCGCTCTTATGCTGGGCCTCTGGAGGGGAGGGATGTATTTAATGATGTGTTCTCTAGAGTGGAGGGCATGACCGCGATTTCGTTTCCTACTGGCTTTCCGGCGAGGGCAAGTCCTCCCGTTACTCTGCCAATGGAGGTGTAATGACCGAGAATTTTGATATTGGTTAAAATAATTTTTTAGTATTTTAAAATATTTAATTATAATTTTTAAAAAGAGTATTGGTATTTTTCAATTTTCTAGAATTTTCTACGATTTAAAAACCAAATTTTATATTTATTTAAATGGTTTTAATATTTATAAATTTATTTCGTGCAGTAAAATTTTCTAGAATTAATTTGTTGTGTTATCGGTACTATTATGTAATATTTTAAATAATATATTGTGTTATTAATATTATTACAAATTATTTCATATAATACATAGTATTATTAATTACGTGTTTTTGGTATAATTTATTGTATTATTTCTATTATTGCATATTATCTATCATATTAGTATAACTAGTACGTTTTACTGTGTATATAATTATCCCATAATTATTTGATTTTAAATATAA
>BQKN01000578.1:76203-120494 GCA_022839385.1 Asparagus kiusianus
TAAATTGTTATCATCAAAACACTATCATGGAGATATGATATTCAACACTAGGGTCTTGATGAGACCAGTTTGTTTGGTTTGGAGCGCTGATGCATATCCAAAAGGAAGAGCTCGAAGTTGATCTTATCCTTCAGTCTTTTCGAGGAGTGCCAGTCTTGAGTCGTCCTAGCAGGTTATTAGATAGAGAGCCGAGTAGTTCCTTGACGAGTCGAGTAGTTTCTTGGCGAGTCGTATTTGACAAAGGGAGTCGACTGATCCCGCCTCTCATGTCGACACGAGTGACATGCCGCTTAACGAATTGGGGGAGTTATCAGGTGGACTCTTAGGGAGCTGTCTGATTTCGTCTTTTGTGTCAACATGAGTGACATGCGGCTTAACGAGTCGGGGGAGTTATCGGGTGGACTCTTAGGGAGCCGGCTGATTCTGTCTTTCGTGTTGACATAAGAGACATTCCGCTTAACGAGTCGGCGGAGCCGCCCTTAAACTGGGCTTGGATCGCTAAACTAGTCGGGGTCGTGCCTTCAAAACTATGATGATATTTCCTTACCAATTTATACATCTTGGATGATTGAACTGTTGGAAATCCATATTAAATACATGCAAAATACGCAGCGGAAGATTGTGTGTACAAAAATACTAAGCATGTAGAGAGTAAGAAATTCACACAAGGACCATTCTAATTAAATCAAACATGATCCCTATAAAAAGGAGAGCATCCAAGAGTTAAAAAGTCATACTTTTGTAGCGTGATTCGATGGAAGATCAAACAACCCCT
Organism: Asparagus kiusianus; assembly: GCA_022839385.1. Lineage (NCBI taxonomy): Eukaryota > Viridiplantae > Streptophyta > Magnoliopsida > Asparagales > Asparagaceae > Asparagus > Asparagus kiusianus. The sequence continues at coordinate 76,979 of BQKN01000578.1, forward strand.
AGCTCGTTCTCCTTGTTGTAGTAAACCTCTTTGTAGTGGATCTCCAAAACTTCGAGTGAACAAATAAAATTGGAGTCTTCTTGAGACACAAGGCAATATATCCACCTCGGGTTCTTAAAATCCTACTACTTCCTTTACTCAAAGATTGCTAGAGTTTAGTAAGAGGTAGAGCTCTCTTTTCTTCTTTTATGAAAAAATCACTTAGCCAATTTTTCATTTGTTCATTAACCTTGCCATAAGAGAAAGAGCTCATATTTATAGAGTGAGATTTGTCATGACTCATCTCACGAGTCATGCCATGAGTCATCAAACGCAATGATTCATTATGTGAGTCATCCCATGAGTCATGAGAAAACAAAACCATGTGCTTAAAAACAATGTTCCCAAACCATACCACTTAATGACCCATCTCATGACTCATCAATCATGATATAATGAAATGTGTATTTTATAAATGAAATATACCACAACATTATTACTAATACAGTATTTCATAAATACAGTATTTAGTATTTTTTTAATCTTTAACTAATAAGTCATCATATGACCAAAAAGTCAAACAGTTGACTAAAAGTTAACTTTATGAAAAAAATTCTGAAAATCATTTCTAAAGCACATAGCATTCTGATTTTACCGATACATATAATCGTTTATGTGTATCCAGTAAAAATCATATATGTGTATCAATTATACACATTACTCTATAAATTTATATTTCATAGGATTCAAGTACGCGCTTGGTGTGACTCTAGGGCCCAACTTAAGACTCGGCAGTGGATCATATCCACAAGTACATCAGAGGTGCTAGCTACACGTGAAGACTACCCGGGTATAAGTTGTGATAAATATCTGCAAGATGTTTACACAATTTTATCAGGACCACAGAGTGATAATACCATATAGTCTGGTCTCTTCGTCAAACCATGTCAAACTATCGAGCTTAGGGTGTGGTAAACTGTCAAATTCTAATAGCTTGATTAATGTTTGTTAATATTAAACTCATAACTTATAATATCAAACTGACACTCAGTTTATCTTATTTATCTCGGCCAATGATTTCTAGGCTATAGTTATATCAAACAATTTTATGACATCAACCCCATATACTAGGAGAGACGAATCACATCTTGGCATTTCAATATCAACTTATGTCTCGGGATGCACCCAACAAGAATCGTTATGCACAACTCAATGAGAACTGTGGTTAGATAAAAATCTAAATACACCGATACTGACATGTAAGATTTTACACTAATGCCTCAGGTCAAGAGACTATTTTGTACTGTATCACTTGAGAACTTCAATTCGACAGTTAAGTACAATTACAAACTAGATGTTCTCGGTGAGTCGTTCAGTCAACTCATTCACTAATGAATCACATGTATACTGTATCTTGATGTCTCACATCAACGATCTAAGAGATTGATCATCATCCTCCAAAGGAGAAATAGAGTATACACTTGCACCAAGGCCAATCATTATAGTATCTAATACCCAATAGCTCAACAAGTTTTTCAAAATGTGTGGGAGCAATTGTCTTTATGAATGGATCTGCTATATTATCTTTTGTGTCTACTCTTTCAATCTTGACCTCTTGGCGATCAACTATCTCCTTGATCAAGTGATACTTCATCATAATGTGTCTAGACTTTTGGTGAGCCTGATGTCTCTTTGTCAGAGCTATAATGACATTACTATCACAGTATAAAGGTTTTGGATCTTTAATGGAGGGAACAACTTCCAGCTCTGAAAGGAACTTCCTCATCCAGACAGCTTCTTTGGCTGCATTATTTACCGTAATGTATTTGGCTTCCATAGTTGAGTCTGCTACAGTGTCCTGCTTGGAACTTTTCCAGCTGAAAGCCCATCTATTGAGAGTAAAAACATATCATTAAATAGATTTACTATCATCGATGTTGCTTTGAAAACTAGGGTCGGAAAAAACCACCATTTGGAGGTCACTTTTACCGTATATCAAAAATAACTCCTTAGTCCTTTTCAGGTACTTAAGTATATCCTTGACCGCTTTCCAGTGCTCTTCTCCATGATTTGATTGGTATCTACTTACCAAACTGAGTGTATAAGCGATATCTGGTGTAGTACATAACATGGCATACATGATCGATCCTATTGCAAAGACAAAGAATTAGAGTCATGTGTTTCCTCTCTTCATCAGTCTGGGGAGACATCTTTTTAGAGAGGGATATTCCAAGAGATGCATGTATGAAACATTTCTTGAAATTTTCCATGCTAAACTATTTTAGCATTTTGCCAATGTATCTAGATTAGGATAACCTAACATCATTTTAGATCTATCTCTATATATCTGAATACCCAGTATACAGGATGCTTCACCCAGATCTTTCATAGAAAATCTTTTTGATAGCCAAATTTTAACCGCTTGTAATGACAGAATGTCATTACCGATTAAGAGTATATCGTCTACATACAAAATAAAAAACGATACAATACTTCCAATTATCCTTTTATACACACATGGTTCATCTAGATTTTTGATGAAACCAAACTCTTTGATAGTATCATCAAAACAAATGTTCCATCTCCACGATGCTTGTTTTAGTCCATAAATAGTTTTAAGCAACCTACATGTTTTTCCACTGCTCCCAATGACTACAAATCCCTCTGGTTGAGTTATATATATGCACACTTCTAAATCACCATTTAGAAATACAGTTTTGACATCCATTTGTCAGATCTCGTAGTCATAGTGAGCAGCTATAGCAAGTAAGATCCGAATAGACTTTAGCATAGTCACTGAAGAAAAGGTTTCATCGTACTCCAAACCAGGTCTCTGACAAAAACCTTTAGCTACCAGTCTAGCTTTAAAAGTCTCTACTTTTCCATCTACACCGCATTTTTCTTAAACAACAATTTGCAACCTACGGGTATCACCTCTTTAGGATCATTGTCTAAGATCCAAACTTTGTTGGTGTACATGGAGTCTATTTCGAATTTCATTGCATCATGCCGTGCAACAAAATCCCTACTCTGAGAGGCTTGTAGATAACTTGAAAGTTCGCCATCATCTATGATGTGATCTAACATGCTACGTTCAACAAGAAAATTATATTGTCTCTTACGTGCATGAGATCGCCTTGGATATCTGCGGAGTGACTGAGATTCTTCTAGTATAATTGAATTTGCTGGTTCTACTAAATTATCAGTATTAATTTGTATCTCTGAAATTTTTTCCAGTTCTACCATGCCCCCACTAATTTCTTTTTTAAGAAATTCCTTCTCCAAGACGGTAGTAAACCAAGAAACAATTATCTTTTGTTCATCGATGTTGTAGAATTGATATCCTGTGGAATTCCTTGGATATCGTAAAAATTTACACAATACTGAGCGTGACTCTTAACTTTTTGGATCTTGCTTTTTTATATAAGCATGTCATCCCATAATCTTAATATAATTAAGATGTGGTTTCTCCCCTCCATATCTCATATGGAGGTTTAGGCACTACTTTAGTTGGAACCCTATTCAGTAAGTGTGTTGTTGTTTCCAACGCATACCTCCAGAATAAAAAAGATAACTCAGCGTTACTCATCATGGAACGTACCATATCTAATATGGTACTAAAAATACCCTAGAGGGGGGTGAATAGGATTATTGCTAATCTTATTATATATTAATGCCGATTAAAACTTATTTAACAAATATATCCTAACAGAGATGATATTCAATAAGATATATGCAATGATATATATGCAAATGGGAAAATAAACAAGAAACAATATAAACAAATAGCAATCCAAACACAATAGTATGATCACGAAGTTCGGACCTTCCGTCCTACGTCTCCGCTCCCAACTCCCAGGGAGAACACCACTAACGACACACCCGATTTTGGAAGCCGGAACTTCTTCTACACACTCGGTTTTCTAGCTCACCGAAAACTCTACAAATCTCTCACAATGTACATACACAAACTACAACCTCAAGTGTTGGTCCTCACGTACCGCCTCCCTCAAGTGCTCGGCTTTACTATCTCTCTCTAGGCTTTACTACCGACGCTACTCCTCTTGGTATCGACTACGTCCTCACCACTCACTCCTCTTGGTGTAAATGTGTATTACAAGGTGAACTCTCACAAATAAGGCTTAAATACAAGATTTGTTCTCTAACAATGAATGAGAACACTATGAAACCCACTCTCACTAAATCACTCACCACAACCCAACAATATATTGTATGAATAATATTAAAAGCTCAATTGAGGTGTAAGTGATAAATGAGAACAATAAAATTCTAACTCAAATAAAACTAGCTAAGATAAGAATATGAAAATCAAAAGATAAATAAGCTAGATAAAAGAGTTAGAAATCTTCTCTATAAACACAAGAAGCTGTAGATAGATGATGAGAATGAATTCCTCAGTTGAAATCAAAAGCTTCCTCCTTGTGAAAAACTCCTCTTTTTGAAACAAACTTAAAACAATGCTTAAACACAAACTAAACTCTTTCAAAACTTGATTAAAACAATTTTCTTGATGGTTCAGAAGTGAAATGGTATAGGGTATATATAGGATGAAGAAACAAAGCTCAAAACCCAAGTGAAATCCAGCAAAATGACAAAAACCAAAAATTGGAAAAATATCCGTTACAGGCCATCAGTCGACTGACGAGAAGCATTAGTCGACTGATGAGCTGAACGTTGTATACGATATCCAGCTCATCAGTCGACTGATGATCATTTCAGTCGACTAACGATCTCGTCAGTCGACTGGTCAGTCGACCGAAACAGAACAGAGAGCAAAATGATGATTCCATGCACTTTCATCAGCCGACACATCGGTCGAATGACTTCATCAATCGACTGGTCAGTCGACTGATAACATGTTATCAGCCTGAATCGATTTTAAAATTGAGTTTCAAGGCTCTGTAAAAAATAGTAAATAAATACCAAAAAATATGAAACTTTGTAAACAGTTTATAAACATTTTGACAAACTTATTTGAAAAGGAATTTTGCGAAAAGGTCCTCATATTTGTGAAAACTTAACGTTTATCAAAAATATACATAATACATGTTTTTGATGAATCTTAAAAAAGAAGTTTGACATGTAAGAACATGTGGAAACTTTATGAAATGTTTTTATAAACGTTATAAAACATGAATGTGATGTAAACAACGTTAATAAACCAATATTGCATTGTTTTCTCAAATAAGCTCATTTTGTGATAAAAACAAAATTGGGTGTGTATATATATATTAAGCTTAAAATATATTCACATAATATACGCTACAAAAATAACTAATATATCAATGCTAGATGGATGTTTAATATGCTCGTCTTGGTTGCGGATGAAGCTTGGTCTTGAATATAACTTGATGTGCAATGGCTTCATTCCACTATTCCGCCAACCTCTATTTGATGTGATCGTGTAGGCTCAATCCATCCAACCTCCAACTTGGATATTTGTGTAGATTACCTAACAAAACAAATACAAACACTCGACACACATTGTTAGGAATTATTTGTGATCATCAAAACAAGATTAGAAGATATAGGCTCATAACATGAGACCTAACAATCTCCCACTTTTTGATGATGACAAACAATCTATACAAAGAGTATATAAAATATATAATAAAACACAATACTCTTAAAATATACTCACAATCCACTTGTTTCTCCCCATTTGGCAACATCAAAAATGGGGAAACAAAATAATAAGAGAGCGAAAGCTCCCCCTATCATAAAGCATAGGTGAGTATAAACAAAAAAAAATGGGGAAGGCTTCCCCTATCAGAAAGCCATATAGAAAATATGCAATTATAAACATGGAAAGTGAGCAAGCATAGACAAAAGTATGCTAAACATCACTCACATACAAGACCAAATGAACACTCATATGTGTATTATTAATACAAAGTGTCACAAGGGTCTAACACAAAGATATATATATATATCCATAGGATATATCAAAAAACAAACAAAAACAAAAAATCTCAAAAATGAAAATCAAAGTTTTAAAAATAAAAAAATCAAGAATCAAATGATTTGTCAATAAATTCAAAGAAAAATTCATAAGTTATCAAACCATAAGTTATGATTGATTGAGAACATATATAAATACATTATTATGAGAATGATGTCTCAATACATAAAAACAAAGAATACTTGTTAAAATATTTATAAGTTTTATCCATAAAGATTAAAAATTAGTATGCTTTGGATAAATCCATGAAAGATCAATATGCTCATTTTCGACAAAAACAAGAGAGGTGAGCATAACAAGCTCTTGAAACGAGTTTCAACCTAAGTAAAGCTTTTAGCATCCGGTAAACCTCTCGGGGGTTGATCAAACATATAACCTCTCATATGCAAATACAAAACAAAGTATATATCTAAACTATATAAGGAATACATTATAAACCACAATTAGATGGTCCGGAAGCTCAAACACATAAATGTCATCATAAGAGTGATTTTAAATGATCTTATAAACATAAAAACATAGTTCAATTAAAAAAATTGAAAACAATGTATAATAACAAAAAAAAGGACGTTTTAGCAAACAAAATCATCTTAATGAAAATCGTATCAATTCATAAGGATGAAAACATGAAAATCTATGAAAGAGAATCATAAAAAAATGAATGATAACTTTTCAAATCAAATACTAAGTATAAAATTGTTTTCAATTTTGTTTATAAAACTTAAATAAAAACATCTTTAAGAACATGAAAAACTAAAAAGCTAAAGAATTCGTTCTTAAAGATTAAACATGTTTTGGTACCCAATTACTCTTGGTACCAAAGAGTCTAGGGACATGACCCCTATCATTAAAGCTTAACGCCCTAGGGTTATGATCCATTTTGGGCATATTTTGTGCACGGACACGGTCAAAACAATTCTCATATAAATGTCCTTTTCGATTGCAATAGGTACAATGAAAAGGTTTAAAAGATTTGTGTTGACCAATTGGTTGTGCACGAAAATCATTTGCAAAAATAAGATTTTCTTTAAAATTGTTTTGCAAGTGAGAAACCTTCTTCAAGTCAAAACAAAATTTGGTCAAATGACCAAAACGTCCACAAAACTCACACTTATACACATGAGCATGTTTATGATGTGTAATATGTGCATGTGCATGTGTATGAGATGAAGTGGCTTGATGGGATGCACAAGGATTAATATATTTAGGCATGGTGGGTTTTTGTGCATCATAACAAAACTTAGCAATATGGTCTTTTCGTCCGCAAATAGAACACTTGTAAGTTCTGTTATACGTGTGTGCATAGTGAATAGGTTTCTTAGAAACACTTTTGTGGGACTTTGCACACACGTCCATAAGCTTTTCATTGTTGGCAATGTATGTATTTAATGTTGAATCTAAGGATGATATGCGTTTCTTTATTTGATTCAACTCAACATTTGAAATATGTGCATCGTCACAAGAAGTAGAGCAAACAAGAGTATCTAAATTATTTTTATTAGCTTCTACTTCTAATATGGCATTATTCTTATCATGAGTCAAACTTGTAATATCCAATCTTAATTTTTCATTGCATTATTTAAGATTAACATTTTCATTTACAATGAAATCAAACTTAGATACAAGGGACTCATGATTGGATTTTCATTGAACATGCTTGCTTTTTAGATCTTTAAAATTATATTTCAATTTATTATGGTTATGTAATAATTTTTCATATTTTCATGTGCGAGTTCATCAAATGTAAAATCATCATTGTTATCGGACTCACATACCTCACTAGGGCTATTGCCTAGTGGTCGTGTACATAAAGATGATGCTCCTTTTGAACTTGAAGCTGAATCCTCCAAATGTTGTCGGATTGTCTCTAAGTCCCCTTGATGTGCTTCTATTAATTTCCATAACGTATAAGAACTATCATAAGAATCAAGTTTGTTAGCAAAAGATAAGCCAAAGGCATCAATTAGAAATCTTAAGGACTTGTTCATAACAAACAATCTATTATCATTACTACTCCACTTGGATTTCTCCATAGTGGGTACAATATAAGCGCATTCAATAATTTTCCATATATCGAAATTAGTAGATCTAGCAAAAAGGTTAAATCTAGCACACCATTGTTCATAGGGGAAATTACTGATTCTAGGAGCAATGTTAATAGCATAATCAAGACTAGGTGCACCGTGCATGTCCATGATATGTGCAAGCAAGAAACAAATAATATCAAAACAAGATTAGCAATAATATTAAAGCTTGGATCGTTAACTCAAGGCGGTTAAACCTTAAATCAAGAACACCAAGCTTTAATACCAATTGAAAGTACCCTAAAGGGGGTTAATAGGGTTATTGCTAATCTTATTATATATTAATGCCGATTAAAACTTATTTAACAAATATATCCTAACAAAGATGATATTCAATAAGATATATCCAATGATATATATGCAAAGGGGAAAATAAACAAGAAACAATATAAACAAATAGCAATCCAAACACAATAGTATGATCACGGAGTTCAGACCCTCCGTCCTACGTCTCCGCTCCCCACTCCCAGGGAGAACTCCACTAACGACACACCCGTTTTGGAAGCCGGAACTTCTTCTACACACTCGGTTTTTTAGCTCACCGAAAACTCTACAAATCTCTCACAATGTACATATACAAACTACAACCTCAAGTGTTGGTCCTCACGTATCGCATCCCTCAAGTGCTCGGTTTTACTACCTCTCTCTAGGCCTTACTACCGACGACACTCCTCTTGGTATCGACTACGTCCTCACCACACATTCCTCTTGGTGTAAATAAGTATTACAAGGTGAACTCTCACAAATAAGGCTCAAATACAAGATTTGTTCTCTAACAATGAATGAGAACACTATGAAGCTCACTCTCACTAAATCACTCACCACAACCCAACAATATATTGTATGAATAATATTAAAAGCTCAATTGAGGCGTGAGTGATAAATGAGAACAATAAAATTCTAACTCAAATAAAACTAGCTAAGATATGAATATGAAAATCAAAAGATAAATAAGCTAGATAAAAGAGTTAGAAATCTTCTCTATAAACACAAGGAGCTATAGATAGATGATGAGGATGAATTCCTCAGTTGAAATCAAAAGCTTCCTCCTTGTGAAAAACTCCTCTTTTTGAAACAAACTTAAAACAATGCTTAAACACAAACTAAACTCTTTCAAAACTTGATTAAAACAATTTTCTTGATGGTTCAGAAGTGAAATGGTATAGGGTATATATAGGATGAAGAAACAAAGCTCAAAACCCAAGTGAAATCCAGCAAATGACAAAAAAACGAAAACTAGAAAAATAGCCGTTACAGGCCATCAGTCGACTAACAGGAAGCATCAGTCGACTGATGAGCTGAGCGTTGTATACGATATCCAGCTCATCAGTCGACTGATAATCATTTCAGTCGACTGACGATCTCGTCAATCGACTGGTCAGTCGACCGAAACAGAACAGAGAGCAAAATGATGATTCCAGGCACTTTCATCAGTCAACTGACTTCATCAGTCGACTAGTGAGTCGACTGATAACATGTTATCAGCCTGAATCGATTTTGAAATTGAGTTTCAAGGCTCTATAAAAAATAGTAAATAAATACCCAAAAATATAAAACTTTGTAAACAGTTTATAAACATTTTGACGAACTTATTTGAAAATAAATTTTGCGAAAAGGCCCTCATATTTGTGAAAACTCAACGTTTATCAAAAATATACATAATACATGTTTTTGATGAATCTTGAAAAAGAAGTTTGACATGTAAGAACATGTGGAAACTTTATGCAATGTTTTTATAAACGTTATAAAACATGAATGTGATGTAAACAAGATTAATAAACCAATATTGCATTGTTTTCTCAAATAAGCTCATTTTGTAATAAAAACAAAATTGTGTGTGTGTATATATATTGAGCTTAAAATATATTCACACAATATACGCTACAAAAACAACTAATATACCAATGCTAGATGGATGTTCAATATGCTCGTCTTGGTTGCGGATGAAGCTTGATCTTGAATATGACTTGATGTGCAATGGCTTCATTCTACTATTCCGCCAACATCCTTTGTATATGATCGTGTAGGCTCAATCCATCCAACCTCCAACTTGGATATTTGTGTAGATTACCTAACAAAACAAATGCAAACACTCGACACACATTGTTAGGAATTGTTTGTGATCATCAAAACAAGATTAGAAGAAGGCTCATAACATGAGATCTAACAGGTACGATTCCTCCTTTCTGACACGCCGTTAAGTTGTGGTGTAAATGGTAGAGTAACCTGAGAGAGAATCTCATTCTCTTTTAGAAAACCCAAGAATTCCGAGCTCAAGTATTCACCTCCTCAATCCGATCGAAGAATTTTAACTTTCTTGCGCATTTGGTTCTCTACTTCAATTTTGTACTCGATAAATTTCTCAAGTGCTTCAGACTTATGTTTCATCAAAAACACATGTCTAAACCTTTAAAAATCATCAGTAAAAGTAATAAAGTAGGAGTAACCACCTCTGGTCATTATAGACATAGGACCACATACATCACTATGTATCAGTCCTAAGAGTTCTGTAACTTTTTCTCTAATTCTCGTAAATGGAGTCTTGGTCATTTTACCTTTAAGACAAGACTTGTAAGTATCATAAGACTCAAAGTCAAATGGATCTAAATATCCATGCTTATGTAGCTCGCCAAGTCTTTCTTTATTAATGTGACCAAGTCTACAATGCCATAAGAAAGCGTCGTTCATAACTGAGTGCTTTCTTTTATTACTGTGATTAGTATTCAGAATTGTGTTTTGATTAAGAATATAGATGACATTACACAATGTTCCATAAGCAATCAATTTTTGATTAAATATGATATTCGTAACATTGTTCTCCAACTTGAATATATATCCATCTTTATCTAATAAAGATATGGATATTAAACTACACATCATAGTTGGTACGAAATAGCAGCTATTCAAAATCAAAACGTTTCCATTTGGCAAAGCTAGATAAAAATCCCCTACTGCAAGTGCTACAACTAGCACAATTGCCAACTTATAGGGTCATCTCTCCAACTCCAAGTTTCCTATAACTTCTCAAGTCCTATAACAAATTATAGATGTGAGATTCTGATCCGATATCTAATATCTAAGATGTAGGATTTATAGAAAAACAATTCTGAGTAACAAACACATCTGAAGATGAAGCAACATCTTGCTTCTTCTTGATGATGGAGGCTAAGAATTCTGGATAGTTACTCTTAACATTTCTCAATCAGTCTATGTAATTAGGATCAGTTAACTTGTTCTGTTCTGATATGATTTTTAAGCCAGACATAATGGCCTGAAGAGAGAAAATATATTTTAGCAGATGTTCAATACATAAAATAGATTTGATTTATTTTTTTCTAAGTTATGCTTCCCACTATTTTTCGAGTCCCTCAAAACCTTATAAGAGGTAATCGGAAAACAACCCATTATTTTCAAGTGGGATCAAGATCCAATTATCATTGAATGCATCAACCTTAACATATGCTAACAAATTGATACACTTAATAATTGGTAGACAACTTTTATCTTTTACACTCTTATAATTCTTGATATGATTTTACCCTTAGTCTTTTATGACCTTGACGTATGCCAACAAATCATAAAATGCTAGTCAAGTTTGGACCCTTCATTTCTTGACTGACTTAAATTTAACTTATGCAAACTTTTGACGTATGCCAACAAAGTCGCATAACCAACTTAAGCTATCGTTATATCTTATATACAGATGAATACTATTTAGCCATAGAATAGTTATGCATTGACGTATGCCAACAAACATAGAATTTATAAGCTTAATAGTATTCAACGGAAATGATGGAGCACTTTATACTTGCAGCAATTAAACTAGCCAGGTAAATGCAAGATTGGTGGGAGGGTTCCGAGCTATTCACCAGGAATATTCATTGGACATTAATTAAGTAATCACCGCTCTTTAAGACAATAGCGCAAAAGAATGGGCATCACCCTTAATCTTAAGTTGGGCATCACCCTATGAGCTATATCTCATAATCACTTTTCTAGACACTAGTTAAAAGTTCGTTCTAAATACATCTCTTTTAACTGCTTCAAGGTTATTTATCTTTCACACTAACACGATGTTAATGTCAGTCTCACCACTCTATGGTCAATAAACTCTTATTACCATGTCTCACAGAGTTTAAAATGAGTTTTTATAATAAAAAATTATTTCTCTAGTGAGATAGAGATATAATCATTACAGAATATATAGCACCCAATTGTATTGACATCTACAATTAAGGCACAACTAACATATCAACATATGTAAAAATAATATGGAATAGCAGTGGACAATTAAAAAAATACAACTACACTAATTACATATTAGCAAGCCATTTGCAACTCCTTGCAATGCTAGCTCCCGTGCAAACTCTGTATTATTATAATCGCATAAACATAGGACGTGCAAGTCCTATTTATAATTAAAAACCATCTCGTAGGATGAGTAATAATATTGCATTGAATGTAAAACATAAGTTATAAATGAAAATAACTAAACTAAACAACCATACCCTCCCACATCCGAACAAGGGGCTATACCAGTAGGCGTAGCCCATGATCAGTGAGCAAGGGCCTAAACCCATAGGCGTAGCCCATGCTCGGTGAGGGAAGAGGTCGTAAAATATTATTACATTTCTAACTTTATTACATCAATACAAAAATACAAGAGAATTGTTGTCCACTACCATCCATAAACATAACAACCACGTAAGATGACAATACATAAAATTTAATCAACATTAAGAAATATGCATCTATCTAGTCATACAACATATTGAAAAACTAGATAGCATAAGGATTATCCGACTGTTATAGTGCCCGGCTGACTGCTACAGTGCCCGATCGGGTCGATTGCAACAGTACCCGACTGCTACATTTACAGGCAGACTGCTACAGTACCCGATTGGGTCGGCTGCAATAGTACCCGACTGCTACAATACCGGGCAGACTATTAGAGAAGCCGGTCAGGTCGACTGCTACAGTACCAACAGACTGTTATAGTAGCTGACTCAACATCACCCCTGCTACGGTACTTAGCAGACTGCTACAGTATCGTCCGCTACAGCACCCGGCAAACTGCAACAAAGGGATTATCCAACCTTAAATAGGACTATCATGCTTCCAACATACAACTACACTAGTTGTAATTAATTGTTTTGTAATTTATACAATTGTTTTTTCTCCTAAAAACTTACGAACCAAAAATCACATTTTTGAGTCAACAACTTGTATAACTAATTACAAAACAACTTGAATTAATTACCTAGTTTCCTCCAAACTATTTATTAGAAACAAGTGTGAAGTCCCCTATAAGTTAGATGTGCATGTTAAGATTCAATTAGATGGAACCATAGCTCTGATACAAAGTTGGAAATCAATGCTAAATACATGCAAAATACACAGCGAAAGACTGTGTGTACAAAAATACTAAGCATGTAGAGAGTAAAAAATCCACACAATGACCATCCTAATTAAATCTAACATGATCCCTATAAAAAAGAGAGCATCCAAGAGTTAGAAAGTCATACTTTCGTAGCGTGATTCCATGGAAGATCAAACAACCCCTTGCTCGTTCTCCTTGTTGTAGTAAACCTCTTTGTAGTGGATCTCCAAAACTTCGAGTGAACAAATAAAATTGGAGTTTTCTTGAGACACAAGGCAATATATTCACCCCGGGATTCTTAAAATCCTACTATTTCCTCTTACTCAAAGATTGCTAGAGTTTAGTAAGAGGTAGAGCTCTTTTTTCTTCTCTTATGAAAAAACCACTTAGCCAATTTTTCATTTGTTCATTAACCTTTTCATAAAAGAGAGCACATATTTATAGAGTGAGATTTGTCATGACTCATCTCACAAGTCATGCCATGAGTCATCAAAAGCAATGATTTATTATGTGAGCCATCCTACGAGTGATCCCATGAATCATGAGAAAACAAATCGCTTAAAAACCATGTTCCCAAACCATACCACTTAATGATTCATCTCATGACTCGTTAATCATGGTATAATAAAATGTTCATAAATGAAAATACCACATCATTATTACTAATACGATATTTCAAAAATTATTTAGTATTTTTTCGATCTTTAACTAATAAGTCATCATATGACCAAAAAGTCAACCCGTTGACCAAAAGTCAATTGTTGACCAAAAAGTCAACCAGTTTACTAAAAGTTAACTTTATGGAAAAAAAACCTGAAAATCATTTCTTAAGCACATAGCATTCTGATTTTACCAATACATATAATCGTTTATGTGTATCCGGTAAAAATCATATATGCGTATCAATCATACGCATTACTCTACCATAGGATTCAAGTACGCGCTTGGTGTGACTCAATGGCCTAACTTCAACTGAATCGATGTCGGTTAGCTTACTCTGTGAGTAAAGAATCTTTATACCCTTCTCGCTCATGTGTCCCAACCTATTGTGCCACAGATCTGCACTATCCTTACCAGCTGCAATTGCGAGGGTGTCACTCGCATGTGAGGTGAGGTAGAGAGTTCCTGTTTTGTTGCCACAAGCAACCACCATCGTGTCGTTTGAGATTTTTCATGAATCCCCGGTGAATGTTAAAACATAGTCTTCCACTTCAAGCTATCCAACCGAAACGAGATTCCTCTTCAGCTTCGGTACATGTCTGATATTCTTCAGATTCCACTTAGATCAATTCATCTGAATCTGCACATCGCCTCTTCCAATAATACTACATGGTTCATTGTTCCACAAGTATACTTTTCCGAAGTCTCTTGCTACATAGTTCTGAAGAAGCTTCCTATTAGCAGTGGCGTGAAACGAGGCTCTCGAATCAATAATAACCCATGAATTAGAATCGCTATCCATAGCAAGGATCAATGCATCTTGCACGATATGAGCATCCTTCTCATTCGCATCCTTCTTTTGTGCTTTATAGACTGAAGACATGTGGCCCTCATAGCCGCAGTTCCAGCACTTTCCTTTTATAAGCCTAACCTTCGAGTTTGATCTCTTCTTTTTTGACTTCGATCGATTCCTATTCTAGTTACCCTTCTTCTGGCTTCAGTCTCTCTGTTCGAGACCTAGGGCTGAACCTGAACCTTCTGATTCGGACGATTTTCTTCTAACTTCCTGGGATAGAATCATGCTAACAACCTCGCTCAGCTTCAACTTTTCCTTCCCAGCCGAGTTGCTAATTGCGGTCACGCAACTTGCCCAACTATCCGACAACTGCGATAGTATTAATAGGGCACGCACTTCGTCATCAAACGTGTTACGGAGATAAGTTGATCAATAATCGTGTTGAACTCGCTGAGGTGCATCGTGAACGAGCATCCTTCTGCCATCTTGAGGTTAAAGAGCGTTTTGACGAGATGCACCTTGTTTGCGGCTAACAGTTTCTCGTACATCTTCGAGAGCGCTTCCATAAGTCCCACCGTCGTCTTCTCCTTCAATATGTTATGGGTGACTGATTTGGCGAGCGACAACTAGATTTTCCCTAGAGCCTTCCTATCCAGTATTTCCCACCCCTCGTCTGATTCCTCTTTCTGCTTTCCCTTTGCTTTACCCATCAACGGATGGTAAAGATCCTTCTGGTACAAATAGTCCTCCATCTGCGACTTCCAGTAGGCAAAGTCTGACCCATCAAACTTCTCAATCTTCGATTTGTTTTCCTCTGCCATAGCTCTCACACAAAACTTTCTGAACGAAGCTCTGATATCAGTTGTTAGGGATTCGAAACAATCAATCGAACATGTACTCTTCTGAACCTTGTGCTAAGAGTTTAGCAAGTAGGAAAATCACCACAAATAAAAAAATTACTGGAAAGATAATCAAAAGAGAAAACACCAGATTTAACGAGGTGCGGCAAACGTGCCTACGTCCTTGGAAGCCACACCACAAAATCTTTGATTAATTGAAGAAGAGTACAATGCCCACAAATAAGTTTTTTTCTCTCTGAGATCTCTTTGAAAGAATCCTCTCAAAATCCCCTTTTTCTATGTTGTTAATAACCCTAAAATCGTTTAGGTATATATAGCATCCTGACCCAAAATAGTTTCTCAAACGAATCAGGAAACTAGAGAAACCAATTCTGGTCGACCAGGCCAAGTGCTTCGGGTTGACCAGCCAGAATCGTTTACTTTTACAGTCTGCGCGTGCACCTTTTCGATCGACCGACATTGCCCCCTTGGTCGACCGACCAAAACGAGCTCCCAGAGCCTATTCTCCTACAAGGTGTTCGATCGACCGACATAGGGCTCTCGGTCGATCGACCAGAGTTAGCATTCTAAGCTGATTTCTACAGTCTCTTCGATTGATTGGGCTCTCTCCCGCGGTCGACCAACCCGAGATTTTTTAGATTTCTTCTTCAGGTTTGGTCTACACACTCGAGAATAACACACAATTCAAAAATGTCTCTTTCACCCAAAATACAAAGTAGTTATATATTTTTCTTTCCAGATCAATGTTATTGCTTTGGAACTGTGGATGAATTTTTGCTGATACACTAAAATCTAAATCCCACTTATTCTTAAATACATCTAAGCGCCCCAATTTATTTTTAGACTCATTCACTTCTAAAATTGCTCTTAAACACTAGATACTTCGACGAATTAACTTTAAATCCATTTTGAATTTAGAGTTTAATACACGTTGTAAGTGGCTAACTTTTTTGTTGCAACTTGCTGTGTGTATGTTTGTACAATTCTGTGTTTAGAAATACAGTGAAATTTTTAAAGAAATCCTTAAATTATAATTTTTTTGACTTTTCCTCACTAATGTCACGGCAGTACACAAGGCTACTTTGCTGGTATTATGTGAAAGAAGATGGTTATTTTAAAATAGCTCGACAGATAATGAAAAATCTTGGAAACTACGGCAGTTCACTGACATCAATAGAAGTTAATGGAGACAATAAAGGTCGCAAGACAAAGACCTAAATGTCGGCAACAGCAAAATATTATGCCGTGAATAGACTTGTGGAAAAAAAAAAACTCATGCAATCATAAGAAAAACTAAGAGCACCTTCAAGCGCGAACCTCATCCAAAAGCCTCTACACATTGTCCGCTTAAATTATCATGAGAAGCAAGGTACAAGATGACCCAGAAAAATTGATGACAAATCATCAATTTACCCTCAGAATCAAAGGTGCACACGGAGCAAATCCGGTTAATACTGAAATTGTATTTGTTATCTTGAATGCATAGAGATCTGATAAAAACATTTCAAAATTATATTAAATAGAGATACTAACTAGATATTAGACTAACATTATAATAAACAAAACTGAAAGCAAGGAAGGAAAACAGACTATATTTTTAATTTTAGTCTTTTACTTTTCTTTTCATCATAAATCGCTTGTTTCTAGTCAAAACGTGGCACTATGTCAAGGTGTTTTAGTTTGAAATGATGCATCATACATCATTTACTGCGCAGTACGTTTAAAGTCTACCTGCCCTGGATATAAGTATCGCAGATGGTTCATTCTAACATTATCCATATACATATTTACATGAACTATATATTCACATGTGCTAAAGAATAATATGTGGACCAAATTATTCCTAGTTGTTTTCATTCCTATATATTCACATGTGCTAAAGAATAATATGTGGACCAAATTATTCCTAGTTGTTTTCATTCCTACGGTGCAAAATATCCGACGATGATATAACAGGTGGAGGCTCATCTTTCACATTATTTTGGTCCCAACCTCTTAACAGAGACCCGTGCTATGAAACAACAATGGCCATTAACGTCTACCTCAGCATTGAGGTCCTACTCCCCCCCCCCCCCCACCCCCCCCACCCCGCATATCCTCACACATAAACATACCCAGGTAAGACATTTGGGCCACCATCAACATTAAAGAATTCCATAATACATCATAATTACAACAGAGAAAAGCAGTTTCCACGTTAATATTTTATTTCTTGAATGAGGTATATACTCAAGTTAGTGGATACCCCCACCATTGTCTGAATTGATAAGACCCGCATTGGCCTCTTGTGGTAACATCTGATCTTATGCAAGTTAGCATGAGATATTTGTGTGTTTATGCAAGTTAGCATGAGCTATTTGTGTGTTCTCACATTGAGTGGTTGGGGGTTGGGGTTTTTTTTGTTGTTGTTTGGGAGGTGGGGGCGGTGTTGGAATCCATTAGAGGGTTCTATGTAGAAAATCATGGAGCAAGGAGATAAAAAGGAGACCGTGACACATGTCTCACCACGATTTTAAATAAATACAAATAAATATACAATATCAATGCAATTACTATTGGTGCAAGTAAAATCCTCCCATAATAAAACTACCAAAATTATATAAGAGCATTTTGATTACTGTCTTAATGTGATCACCAACTTTAAAATCCGTGCTAAGCATTAGGATAGTTTTTCCCATTGAGTGGAGAATGCACTTGTTAGCAGTAGAACACGTAAATGTATTAGCAAATGCAATCATCAGCATAGGGCCATAACGATGTTAAAAGTAGAGTTTTTTCATATCCACACATGCATTATCCTTTTATTTAAACACCTTATACATAACAGTAACAGGATTTTTTTCAGGTAACAAAACCAAAAGACTAGATACAAACCAGAGGAAAAGAGTGCTGCTAACAGGTTGCTGAGCCTAAGAATTACAGTGGCCCCGGAAAATTTCCGTTCTCCCTCTGTTCATTCCACCTGTCAACCTGGCTTATGAGAAAAAAGAATAGTAAATGACAGTAATAAAAATTTTGATAACATTTTATGCGAAGAGAATGAAAAAAAAATAATGAAATAGCTAGAATCTAGATGAATCTGATCATTAAATATATAACAGTATCGTTTGATAAACTCAACCAATATATAAAAGAATGTTTTTTTTACAAGAGAAATGAAAGTTGCATAATCTTTCAGCTGTTTTGCCCAAGAAGAATTCATAATGAGATTCCAAATTTCATGGAATTTCCACTTGCTTTATGTCCTAAAATACCGGAGAAGAATAAACTTCGCTTCATCGATGAATAGACTTCGGCTCTTTAGTTTTCACAGAGTTCAATGATTTTCACTTCTCACAGTGAACCTATCTATGTTTTTCCCTAAATATAGTTTTGTATCTAAATGGAAGCAAATAACTCCAAGACACAACATGAACAAAGAAGGGTAAGATAAATGGAGGGCATGAGCCAATGAAGTACCTGGCAAGCAAAAGAATGTGATTTCGCAAAACAGTTGGTCCTTTTAGTTGTGTTATCATTCGCTCTTTTAGTGCGTCATCATCTGTGTATAAAATTCATTTTGGTGGAGAACTATGATCTCTCTCTACCTTGTTATAGTTCTCCATCTGGAATTTACTATGCTTATTATAGTTATCCACCAAGATGAATTTCACTATAACAAGCATAAAATTCATTTTGGTCTATCTGCAAAAGTTATCATCCCAAACTAAGTAAATGTTATAAAAGCTTGTTATAGTACAAAGGTTAATAAGCATAAAATTCATTTTGGTCCACCTGGAGAAATTATCATCCCAAATCTAACTAAATGTTATAGAAGATTGGGCCAAGTCCAGTTGTGACTGGTTCAAACTGACTTCGGCTCTTTCCAAGTTTAGTTTAGTCCCCAATGCTAGTCTTGTGTTTCAAAATTTAGAGGTTCATGAATTATAATGAATTACTGAGAGTTAAGTGGACCATACTAGAAAATAAATCGAGTGGCTTGCCTTGCTGTGTTTGTGTAAAGTTTATCTGTGTACATGAGATCCCTTCACTCAGTGGTCATGAGTCATGGCTAAATGAAGTGGAGTTTAATGAGAGGAGACATACTACAATAACAGTGTGAACATGCAATTGGCAATAGCTTCAAAAATCATATCACACAAAAAGTAGAAAAAACATACTGATGCACTGAACTTGATGTTATATGAAAAAGTAGAACAAAGGTTCATCCAGATGAATAGAGAATATGAACTGTCTGGAGAAAAAACAAGCAACTACTAAAATCGAAATTCGATGAAGACATTGAATATTGGAGCTCACCCATTCCCCAGGACAAAGGGACCGGTAATATTTAGCAAATCTTTCACATTCAGCAGAGCCATCGCTTTTGGCAGACAAACACCTGCATTTTTATGGACTTTGTAACTTAAAGGAGAAGTTATAACATTGTTGCAAACATCATAAGATAGTAGTGTCTAATGCTTAACACCATTGTTCTACAACCATCGAATGATTAGGTATGAAATGAATTATACTTGTGATACTCTATGTAGCGAGTGAAACAGTGTCTCGTTTGATTTGTTGTAGGGAAGCGAAAATCAGCTGGTGCTGTTTTTAGCTCAATCTGATAAACATACAAACAACAATATGAAATGTTAGTGCGCTCCAAATGAGGGGGGACAATTTCTCCATCTTTAACAAGACAGAGGAAGAAAATACTAGGAAAAAATTTTCCAAATGACAACCTCTCTGACCCCATACAACTTCTAAATACAAATCTCTAACATCCAATAATTAGCGCTTACTACTCTATTAATTTACGAGGCCCTCTCATCCATTAATATGACGTAGTTGGAGTTTTCTTTTTTCTCAGAGAATATTGTCATTAGAGTTACCTAAGTCTAGATATCTGTTAATCTGCATCTTAACAATTTTAATAACTTCTTTGCTTTTAAAAAAAATTCTTTGCTTTTATTTACACCCCATTATATGAGTATCTTGTCTTGCCTCCATCATTTTTAGAGTAATGATTTGATGCTCAACCCAACAAGTTAGGAAAATTGTGTATACCCCGATCAAGCACAAACAGAAAACATCCACCACCACACCACATTAAATATATATCTAATGTATGCAATAAAAAAATGTAGTAGAAAGGGAAATCTTCATGCATCAGAATACATAGGATGTGTGGTAGGAATAACGTCATCTTTCTATCACTCCTAATCACTTAAGAAAAAAACAAAATAAACCAAAAAGAGTTATTTTTAAGAATAAAACTGAGAAGAAGATTGATTAATAGAAATTTAAACTAGAAATGTATATGACACAGTAGTGCAGAACTTTCACCATAAATTCACATTGGAGTCTTAAGTTCATAAGTTCAAAACTTAAAATGAAAATTGATGTTTGAATTTTTTTTCTTTTATTCTTTTTTTGGTATCGCTGATGTGCGTAAAGAACAATTGTATCATTTAATCACACAAAAAAAATCCTCTATGAAATTTTTCGATAGTCAAACGATGAATGCACTCATAAAAGCACTCCAATTCTACCATATAATTTCTCATGCAATAAATTTACCATTTCTAATTGGGTCAATTTCACTTTACCCCCTCAACTTTGAGGGGTGTTACACATAGCCCCCCAAACCAAACTTAACCTTCTCTCACCAGACCCCCTACTTCATGTATTACAAATAAGTAAAACGTCCTTGAGAGAAAAATTGCAGACTGTCATTTTTCATCTATAGGCAATATATCCCCTCTCCTAAATTTTGGATTTTTTCCCTCTCAAGAAAATTTTTGTTAGTTGCAAATTACACCGGACGACCGCAGGCTGGGGGGGGGGGGGGTGTTTAGACATAAACAAAGTTTAAGGGGCTTAATGTGCAACACCCCCAAAAGTTCGGGGGTTAAGTGAAATTAGCCCTTTCTAAGTTTACCATATTTCATTGTACTGATAAAGGTAAAATTTTCTTTTTCTTTTAAAGTTCATTGGAATGGTTGCCACTGACCTTGCATCGTTTGTACACAATATCCATAATAGCACATATATCCAATTACTTTTTCATTTTTGGCAAAAGAAATGAAATCAAATCATGGAATCAGATGAATGCCAATAATATTCAAACACAATTCTCATAAAATTGAATAGAATAATATCGTCCAACAGAGTAAGAGCCTAGTACTTAATCATGGTACATTAAGGAACAAGTAACAAAAACATAAATTAAATGTACAGATTTTATTCCCCCAACTATACATGATTAAATTCAACTGCATATTCAAGCGTAAAGCAACACTTACAAAAAGGAGAAGCTAAAGGAAAATCTAGGCGAGAGAAAGAGGAGGGGATGGCATTTCCCATTTGCTATGATTTGCTATATTCCCTTGTTAACATTTTAATCCGCCGTTTACACTAAAGGTCCGTTCGGTTGGCAAAAAAAGCATGGAAATTAAAGATAAGGAAACCTATTTCCTATAATAGGTTGATTTATTGTGTTTGATTCACTTTATAACACCAGCCATCAATCAAATCCACGATTTGGTACAACACCACGAGCTTTTAGACCTATTAAGATTTTAAAACCACATGGATTCAGATTACAGCTTACAAATCTTGAGTGAGTTAGTTTATTTCAACCATTGCCTTGTTTATTTCCATTGCCAACAAAATCGTTAGTTTATTTCAACCATTGCCTAGTTTATTTCCATTGCCAACAAAATCTCATCTTCAGATTACAGCTTACAAATCCCTCATATAGTTTAAGCTAGATCCTTGTAATGTAAGAGTCAATATACAATCAAAAACATTGCCAAAATATACAAAGGAGCCTCCTTTTTCTATTTCGCAAAGCTAATAAACGAAGCCATATTACTATAATAATTCTAAAATCATATCCAAGATCCCTAATGTATGAATTTGAATCATAAGTATAATCGTCAAAATTGACGATCCATTCAAATAAAACACCAAAAAAAATCCCATTTTTCTAAGAAAAATTAAACTCAAGGATTGATGGGTGTCTCAAAAGATTAGATTTCTTCTTTCTTCTGACGTTAAATTACTAATGGACGAAGATCAATCAATTCGTAGATAAAAGGAAATTATTAGCAGATATATTATGTGAAAATTATAACGAAATTAATAGCCAAAATAAGAGAGGAAACAAAAATACCTCGGCCATTTGAAATTTTCAAAAGGGGAAGAATCGAAGATCCTAAAATGAGAACGCGGATTCGGGATTCCAGATGGAAACTGATTTGCCGCTTTTACATGGAAAAGGGAAATTGATTATCTTGGGCCAACGGGCTACATTTGGGCTGGGCGAACACAATTTCTTGTTACTGATATTAATGTTCACACGCTTTCATGTTAATAATTAAATAAACTAGGAGGATTTTTTTAATTCATTAAATTCATCACAACTAAGAGCATCTCCAACCGGTAGCTAAAACGGAAAATTGACGCAAAAAATGATGTAAATCGAACTCCAACCGAACGGCATCCTCAGCGCCATTTTGGGGGAGATCTACAGTGTTGCGCCAGATTTGGCGCAGCACTGTAGCTTTGGCGCAGTGGGGCTTTTTTCTTTTTGCTAATTTTTAAACTTTTTTTTTAGCATAGGGTTTCTTGGTGGGAGTGCTGGAGGGCGAAGTCGCCGGCGGAGAGGCCGGAGCGGGAGAGGGCGTTCCAGGGGGCACCGACGGAGGAAGGAGGTCGACGGCGGAGCGGTCGTGGAGGGCGGCGTGCATGAGGGGGGTGAGACCGGAGGAGTCGAGGTGGGAGAGGTCGGCGCCGGAGGAAAGGAGGGATTTGACGACGGCAGCGGCGACACAGAGGAGATCTTCGGGGGATTTTGACATTTTGAAGGGGGCTTTTTTATTTTTTATTTTGGCTCGGGTAGGGCTTTGGAGAGGGATATGGAGGCTGCCACTAATAATTATATTATAAAAATATTATATGTAATGTATAATTAATTATATGTAATGTATTATATAATTTGTTAAATATTTTAAATAGATAAAAATATTAAAAGATAAGAATAATAAAAGAAATATTCTTTTTGGTGTAAAATTTGGTGTAATGGGTTGGAGATGAAATAGTGATTTGGTGTGAAAACTACACCAACTTGATGTAAAAACTACACCATTTTGGGTTTTGTGGTTGGAGATGCTCTAATAAAGCAGTAGCGTAGAAGTTAAATTTTGAATAATTACCAAATATATCTACTCGTCTAAATATTATTTAAATCTGATTGAAAAGGTCGTTTAATAGACATCAAATAATTTTTATCATTTATATATGAAAAAAATAATATGAACATTCACATATAATATTGAATTTGAATCCTCTCCGCTATAAAAAAATTAGTGAAGATACCACCACTTTTAATCCTAATTATTAATTATTTAATAGGTGATTGTGGTACGTTCTAAATCTAACACTTACCATATTATCATGTATTACACGCATTCCTAGATTGTGATGAAAAAATCATAACCACCCACTAGACAATCAATAGTTGTGATTAAGTGGGATCCATATCCTTCTGCTTATTTAATATTCATATAAAATTTCAACACAATATTTAGCCTTAATGATAGATAGTTCACTGTAGATTACTTTTGACTGCTGACTGCAAAGTAAGAATAACGGATAATTCAAGATCCCTAGTTTAACATCACCATTATACTTCGGAAATGCGTAGCTACGCTTTATACCATAGAACTTCCATGTCCTTACTTTAAAAGGCCCAAATTCAATACTAATTTTTTAGAATGTTACTACATGCATCACAAAATAGCATATATGATCTTCCCATCATTAAACAAAGGGATATCACCCCATAACAATATCGTCCTAGTCCAAAAATTCAATCTCACACATTTACCAACTTAATTTTAGAAAAGTACATATATAACAAACATCAAGTAACGTATCACGTACAGTACCAGCTAGTTACATATTCTTTATCGTCAAATTATCTCACTAGTTTCAAACTCTGATGCTTAATTTAATGAACCTAAGTTCCCCACGCCCAAGTTGGATGCGGCTGAGCCCAATCCCTCATTCGAAGATCCAGATGCAAAACCATCAGGCTCAGCATCAAGCGTCGAACTAGAGCCAGATCCAAAATCAGAACCAATAGCTGAAAAAAAATCGGATCCACCACTAGAGCCCGCGGAGCCCCCAGCTGCATCTGAGCCAAGATTCATCCTCACTGGCCGACCGTGTCCTGCGATCATGGACAGCGAGATTAGGGCAACAATGATCATTACTTTACTTGATGCCATTGATGTCAGAATTTTAGGAAACGTGGTATATGAGGTTTAGTACTTGTTGTACGTATATGAAAGAGTTAGGTGTGTATTTATAGGCAATTTAGTGTTATTGTTTTGTAGCCGTTGTTGGAGGAGTTGAAGTTTGAATTTATTAGAAGCGGATGCGCGTATGGTGCACGATTTGCTGAATTGGTTTATTTAACAAAGTAAACGATGCTACTAATTAGAGCCTAATCGGCTAATCCACTAGGCTTGATTGTTATTTAATCATCATGATAGTTAAATTATTTCTATGAGAATATAATGACAAACGTGCTTTCCTCGCATGTTGCGAAATTTCTTCGAAAGCTTCTTTACTGGGTCCGGACTTTCTACCCTATCAAAAAGTAACTGAGAGATCACTACTATATCATAATTGTTGATTTGTTTAATGAATGGTTCTGATTTGTCTTCGAGTGAAAATTAGATAAATCTGCAATTCATTGGGATATAGTAAAGACAAGATTTAAAACGAATTATAATCACTCATCACACAAATCCATGATTAAAATATAGTAAACATTTTTCACTCATACATTATAATATTTGTTAGGAATTTTAAGAAGATTAATCTGCGTAATTAAACATTAAACAAACAATGGCACTAATAAAAATACTACAAGCAAGCAAACACCAAGATTTAACGTGGTTCGGCAAATCGTGTCTACGTTCACGGGGCAATCCAAAGAGTAATATTTCACTATCAATCGAGAGTACAATCCCTCAAAGTTACACCCGAACTTGAGGATCAACCCACAAGAGACAAATACAGTGTTACCTCTAGAGCACCAAAACTCTAAGATCCGTCTCACCACAAATCTCTAATGCCCATAGAGAAATCAACACCGTACCCTCGACGGCGTCATCATTCTGAAGACAACGGCTTTTAAATCACTGCAATCGAACAACGGAGATATCCAGAATCTCAAAAAAATTTCTCTCTCTCCTTTTGAAATCCGCGAGGTTCCTCTACAGTAATTCTCGGATTACTGTTTATGCGAAAAACAAATTCCAGGGTGATGGATATCATGTGCCCAATTCCTTTAATAATTAGTTAAGTAACTACAAGAATTCTAAAATATTTAGCAAATAATAAACAGTAAAACCATTAAAAACTTTATTCATATATATTTGATGTACAGTAAATCATATCTAATATAGATTTTAGATAAAATGTCCACTTAGAAAATAGATGATATGACATCAATTTGAATGTAGTCAGTTTTTTTCAATTGTGTAGAATAATTCTTATTAGCTAGTTATTAATTTATTTAAGCTATTTGCAGTGGCAGAGAATTTGAGGGAAAAATTTTATTAATATCTTTTTGGTTGTCTAAAAAATTTTGGACTCTAGGAAACAAGAAGTGTTTGACCTTTTTTTCTTGCCAGAACTTCACGCAATTCTGTAAATAGACCACATTATTTATTTATAGAAAAAGAAAAAGTTATAAGACCTTCTTCCTTGTATGCGAGAGTTCCAATCTATATATCATCAAAGAAAGAAATGTTTGACTAGTCAATCTCTTACTAGATAAAGATAATTTTTCTAGCTTTCTTTATTTTTCTTTCAAGTAAAATACGAGTATGAACGATCATGTGACCGAGAAGAGTTTACCAATAATTTTGGCTAAAAAATCGTAGGTAGGGAGGATTTCTTCATTTTTCTCCTTTTTCAGGAGATGTGAGAGCTTTTCCTAACTAATTCAGCTTTAGCATATTTCCCACCTAATTTTTTAAATAAAATGAATAATAATAATAATAATAATAGAAGAAAAGAAAAGAAGAAGAAGCTTGGGCATAGTGTGTATCGTACCTTCTTCTAAATATTGATAGAGCAAAATTATTTATAGCAAAGAGATCTAATTTCATGGTGCAATAAACAATATAATTATAGACTTATTATGCATCAAATCAGGCACACTATACATAGCGAGTATACATGACATGGTTAAGCAAAGCATAATTGTTCTATCATCTCAAGCCGTAACGCATAACATAACTAATTCAAACAACCACATGACTAATGTCCACTACCAGAGCCAAGCCAATTGCCCGGACCTAAATTAGGTGCTGAGTTCCAAACCGAGCCCATGCTCGACCCACCTTGAGTCGAGTCGACCCCTGGCATCGAACTCGGGCTTGAATTTGGTGATGCTGAGTCTGACGGCAAGCCAGATTTTGTATTCAAGTCTGCAGATGACTCCCCATTTTGACCCAAATCAAGGTTCATCCTCGTTGTCCTACTTTCTCCGGTGAGCAAGGCTAGAGACAAGGAGAAATATATGAGAGCATATGCTATGACATTTTTAGATGCCATGCTAATTTAAGTTATTTAAGACTATCTATTGTATGCATTTTAGTGCGGAATGTTTGTGTATGTATAGGAAACGGGAAAGAGCTTTGGAAAGAGGAAGATTGAATGTCCGTGTCCTGGACGGTATATAGATTATTGTTTACATGACAGAGAGAGAGAGAGAGAGAGAGAGAGAGAGAGAGAGAGAGAGATTAATTGAACTGAAGAGGATATTAGCAAGAGAGCCCAACTTATTTTTAACTCTAGTTGTTATGATGACGATTTCTATGAGAATCTAAGGATAGTGATAGTCTATTTGGACATTTTGAGTGTTTGGATGCTTCTTTCCTGATTCATGTACATATGTGTCATTCAGGGTTGACTCTGTAATTTTAATATTCAGATGCGTCCAGTTTAAAGTTTACTAACACTGTGTTAACGTGTAGGCTAATAACGAAGGTTGTGACTTCTGACACTGAAATACTAGTATAACGTTGCTCATACAAGGTTAATGTTGTCGTACAATCTCTTTTATTTGAATAATGACAAACTCTTATTTACTATTGATAAGTTTTGAAATGATATAGTTTAAGTATAAATATGGACGAGCAGGATACGTGTGACGCCCCTGAGTTCACACAAGGTTGCAGTCCAAGGTGAATCCAAGAATATCAAATCTGCAATGCACCAACACCGTACAACAATAAGTTTCACCATCACAGTTACTATCTCTCTAGTGGAATCAAACAACATGTGTAGGTACAAAATATGCAAAAGAATAATAAAGTAGTACAATGAGCAAGATAAGTACAGAAGAGATGTCCAAATAATCATCATCAGGGTCCAACTGAAATAGAATAAAATATTTCTGAAGCTGGAACAAATATAATATGTCTCAATACAAAGAGTCAAGTGAAATCCTAACAAGGCACTAAGCCTTTACAAAATAAAAACACAACTCTAATGTCTGAAAACAAACATCTACTGTGGAGCTCTGAAATAGCTACTAATATAATGTAAAAGATGGAAGCTAAAATGCAACTTCATCAACCTGCGACTCGCCGTGCGCCTGACTCGCCGCCTGAAAAGATGGAAGGTAACGAGCGTCAATGCGCTAGAGAGATCATCTCCACCGCCCCCAGGGGGAAGGGATAGGAGTGTATAAGAAAATACAAGTTAGTATATATAGATATAAAATCATCTATACCACACTAAGTGGAAATTGGTATTTAAAAACTCACAACACGAGAATTAGTACGCGGAGCGAAATAATCCAAACAAGGAAACCCTCATGTATATACCATGTCTCAAATTGTGAATCACTAAATACCAATTCCAAACCTATGAATGAGAAACAACACATACCAAAAGTACTACAACTCCTAACCTCAACCATGATGAGCCAATGTCAAATTATCGGACTACCCTTGGGTAGGTTACGCAGATATAAGGAAAATATCATCCATCATAATCATCTCCATAGAACATGCCATGTATACCAAATATCCAAAATATACCCAACTCTCGGGTAATCTAGCATAGGAGCAATAAAGCAAATTGTGTATATACCTCTACATAAAATAACGATACTATTAATTGTAAGGCCATCACAATATCATGTGTCTACCATCTTACTCAATCATTCTACGAAAATAGATAAATCACCCTATTCCGTATGATGCATAACAGATGATCGCCAAGCGGAGTATAGACATATTCGTCCATTCCGAAAATACCATAATTATCCTAGAGTGTGGTCCATCCGCGGTCTCATTTGCGGTAAACTAACCAACTCTAAGTGTAGTCCATCCGCGGGCTCATTACGGTATACTGACTAAACCACTAAGCATCCACAACTGATGTAATATGCATTTCATGTGTCATTCCAACACCATCATCTTAAACATGTGTTACACATCTCAACGATTCATGTAAACTCAAATAGAGACATATATCAAATGTTCGTGCGCGTAACTCGATGTGCGGATCTAAGTCTCATGTTCACAAACACCTCAGGTGTTAAATAAATAACAAACAACATGTAAACAACATCAGTCAACCGAGAAAATCCCTCGGTCTAGCTGTTGTGCAAAAACACGCGCATGCACAAAACTGCTGGTTGGTCGACCACCGCCTATGCGACGGTCGACCACCGCCTATGCAACGGTCGACCGGCCAGAGGCAAATCGCCTGCTTCCTACAGGTTTGCTCGGGTGTCGTGTTTTCGTTTCAAACTCATCTAAATTGATGTAAAACATGTAGAAAACATTATAAACCCTTATTTAACATTAGTGAAGTTCATCTAACCACATGAACAATAATTTTCATATTAAAAGCTATGTACAAATCCTAAACATGTTCAAAAGCATCAAAACATCATAAAACCATCAAAGCTCAGTTAAATCTCATGTTTAATTACTTACAGATCTTAATCTACCTCAGAGAATTCGTTTGAAATCTTTTAAACACAAGATCAGATCTTTATATCATATATTATAAAGGAATTGTTTTAATACACAGAATAGTGTTTTAGGCTCAATAAATCCACATCAAAACTGATAAAAACTAATTAAAAAGGGTGCAGGGTTAGCAGAGATGACACTCGCCTGAAATTTCTGTCGAAAAATCTGAAGGTGCAAACCCAAACCAGATCCCTTAGCCACACGCCAACGATCTCACCCTCACGTCGTAATTTGCTTCTCAAAGCACTCGAACTCACAAGAATTGGATCTAGGATTTATGAGGGGAGATGGTGGTTGCTAGGTTTAGAAGAAAAAAAATAAAAGATGTGAAAATTTTGTGAAAAAATGTATATAAACATACATGTGAACCTAGGCCTCAAAAGGCCCGAAACCAACTACAACTAGGAAATCTGGCAATTCGTCCATCGGTCGACCGGGCATGGGTCGCCAGTCGACCGACCAGTGGGTTCTCCAGCTGTGCATGTTTTGCGTTCGTGCATGTTTTTAACTCGATTCTCTCACATATACGAACATGTTTGATCTCAAATCACTTGCTATCATACTCATTTATCATTTAATGATATTTATCATAATAAAATTCACTTATCACAATTAGTCACATATAAATCTTAATTTTTGCAGGGTTTTACAATACGGTTTGAATGATAGTGATAGTCTACTTGGACATTTTGAGAGTGTTTGGATGCTTCTTTCCTGATTCATGTACATATGTGTGATTCAGGGTTGACTCTTTAATATCCATATTCAGATGCATGGAGTTTAAAGTTTACTAACACTATGCTATCGTGTAGACTAATAACTAAGGATGTGACTTCTGGCACTGAAATGTTGTTAGATTGTTGTTCCTACGAGGTTGCTAGAACATTGTGCGTATAATATTTTTTTTGAATAATAATAAACTCTTATTTACTATTGATACGTTCTGTGAGATGATATATTTTAGATATAAATAGATACGAGAAAGATACAACTTGAAACAATGTAAAAATCAACACGAACATGATTTTAGCTTTCGAACCATTAATGGTCAAGGCAACCATCGATAGTCAAGCATTTCACTGATGGGTACAGGAACCAATCGAAAAAAATAGAAAGAGGAGTTGGCACCATCGATGGTTTATAGTGACACATCGATGATCATAGGGAACCATCGATGATTACAGAAGACAATTAAAGAAATTTAAAAATCATAATCAGCACCATCGATGGCTACAGTGGAACTATCAATAATAACCAAGGGACCATTGATGGACATGATCTACCCATGATGGTGACGAAATTTGGTATTTTTCAAGATTTAATCTCATCCATTCATCGACACGTTTGATCTCCTATTTGCACTCGGATTTGAGTATCTCTTTTCTGTCCTATCACGATCTATTTTAAGGGGAGTTGGGGATCATAATTAAAAATAAAGTTCGAGGAGGTAAATACATAAAAATGAGAGATTTTTATTCTAGGGTTGAGAGAGGGTTGATCGAATCCGCTGAGCCTCGTTCAACTTCTTCTTGGTGTGCTTTTTATTAGAGTTTGATTTAGTGAGAATGAGTGCCGTATGTTTACATTACTACATCACTTCTTCACGGATCTTCATCTTCATCGATTTAAAGAACGGTTTGATAAAGATTGTAAGATTATTCTTTTTATGCTTTAATTATTTTTATTGATTGTATTTCAAACTTGTGAGTTTGACGATGCAATCAAGTTGAGGTAGTTGAGAGTTAGGCTAGCTATGACAAGATTTCTCACTAGTGGAAAAATAGGTTTCGCTGACGGCAACATCACTGATGGGACAATACCGTCAGAGATGTTTATATCGCTGACAGGAATTACCGTCAGAGATGTAGCCGTCATAAGCTTTTCGATATTGTCAGTGATGTTGGCTGGATACTTGTTTTTACCAGCCCCCTTTTTTTTTACCATAGTAAAACCCTAAGCTCAGCTACTTGCCGCTGCCCTCAACATCCCCTCTCTTAGCTCAGCGACTCGCGACCGGCTCATCACATCACCCTCGTGGCCGGCCTCGCCCTCGCCATCACCTCCCCTCCTCCTCTCTGACTCCACTACCCGAGGCCCCAAACCGTCAACTTCGGAGCTCGCCACGGCACTGCCCCCACTCAGACTCACACCGATCTCTCGCCTGAGCTCTCTCATCTCCTCCTGAGTCGCGTATGATTCCTTTGTTTTTTGATTTTTTATACTTTTTTTGTTGTGATTTTAGGTTTTGTTGTTGTTTCTGATTTGAGATTTGATTTCTTGGATTGCAGTGCAAGAGATCCAAGCGGGTCTTATGTTTTTTGGATTGTAGTGCAGGAGATCCAAGCGGTAATTTTTGGTCCTTATTTGATTTTTCAGTTAAAAATTAGATATTGATGGGTTTTAATGTTTTATGTATTGGGGTTTGTTTTTTTGCTTGAAACTATACCTTTCTTGGAATAGTTGGCTTCCTATGAGTTAGGGCTTGTAGTTTTATCGTTTCCTTTTAAGTCTAGAAATTTATTTAGATGATTGGGCAGTGGTAGCGATACAGCCATAAAGGTATACCATTTGATCTTAAAACCTAATGATTGAACAAGTTTTGTTGCTAATTTACTTTAAAATGTGTTGTTTTAAGGTAAAGAAGAAGATCTTGCACCTACTAAATGCTAATTCCGTGCACTTTCTTTAACAGTTTATGAGCTCAAAGAACTAAAATGCAACTATAATAAGTACCATCATTTTTTAAATGTCATAACTTTTGATAACTTAACTTTAGTCATTAATGGTCCTAACTAACCATAATAAATATTACTATAAAGATATTCTGCTGTAATTGATGCATTCAATTTAGTTAGATATATTGAGATTGTATTGTGTTATATATCATGATTTTATGAATCGAAAGTCGTTACCCCTAGTTTTCCTTCTAATAATGTTGGATGTGAACCTCTTCTGATATAAACTTACGCAGTTCTAGTTGGATGTGAAAATACTTTTTACATCTAAAGAGAATAACGTGATTTATGTTAGGAGCATAATCTACATGTAATAATTATTAGATCTATCCGGGAAGGAGTCCCCTTCTCGTACAGGTTAGGAATAGAGTAGTGTATCGTCCATCTTTGTATACTTTATATATTTTTATTCCTTAAAAATTTCGATAACACGTACCGTATTATTCTTCGTGTACAATTAGCGTATGTTGTTTTGCGTATCAATCTATTATCGATGATTGATACATATTATAACATCCGCACAGTGTACTCGGAGAACAGCGGGTAGGTGCTGCTGAAATTTTTAAGAAATAAAAACGCATAAAGTATATAAAGGTAGTTGTAGACACTATTGTATTTCTAATGGGATAGATCCATTTCCTATGACAGCCGTTAAAATGTCTTCTTAAAAATATAAGCGTTAGATTTTACTCCCACATAATTTATGTTCTGGCAATTTTCCCTCCGAGATTATTATAATTTGAATTTCCTTGATGTCATGAAAAAAGTTAATATCACGCAACCGTTAATTTGATGCATTACTAACAAAAATTCGCATTACCTAATTATGCTTAATTTCATTAATGAATATTATATATATATATATATATATATATATATATATCATACAGATGAGGATAGTTCCCTACAAATCATGGATCGATATTCCTCGTATTGATAGATGGAGGGATAGTTGATGTAAATATAGAATAAATCAATTCATACAGTACGCCTTGGCAGACCCACGGAAGTTAAATAATGATGTCGTGTATTATCCCTGCTGTTGGTGTAAAAATAGGATGTTGGTGGATAAAAGTGATTTACAAAAACACTTAATATCAGGATTTTATGAGGAGTACAAATATTGGACGTTTCATAGGGAAGGATTTTTTGAAGAAATGGAATTGATGGCGGACACCGGTACGTCCGATGGGAGAATAGATGATACGAGGATAGATGATACACATACGATGCTTGCTAATATGTTAACAGTTTCTAATATAGATGAAATTGAAGATGCCGAGGATGCTGAAGTTACAGGAAATGCTGGAGGCGTGACTGATCATGAGCTGCTGGCACAGATAATAAAATTAATAGACGACAATAAAAATGATCTATATGAGGGTTGCACCGAGTTCACCAGGTTATCATTTATGATGCGTCTTTTGTGTATAAAGTCTCTTAGCGGAATGGCAGATAAATATTTTAATATGTTGCTTGTGTTGCTGAGAAAAGTCATTCCAAATGGAAAAGAGAGCATACCAGAAAGTTAGGGTAAGAAACAAAAGCTAGAATTGGCCAAGAAAATACAGGTAAATATATCTATATATACGTAGTTGATGTATGTTAAGAACGTGAGATTAGTCAGGGAAACTTTGTAATCGTGGGGACTTTAAGGTAGCTACAGGACGCTTCGCTCGGTACTCGTGCCAAGTCTGCTTCCCTTGGACGATTCGACTGAGGTTGTCGGAGAGCTTCAGTACTCAGTAGAAGCTCAGGGTGAGGGAGTTCGTCTCTTCTGGCTCGCCGGCGATCAGGGCTCGGAGCTAGGAGATGGCGCTACAATGCAAGGATATGCAAGAAGCCCCCTTCCTCTTTTGATTGATCAATCGATCGATCTCTCCTAAGGTTGCTGAAAGAAGCCTTTAAATGGGAGAGAGACAGTTTGGCTGTTCCTGAAATTATGGGATGTGACCATACATTGTTCAGAGACATCCTGCCGTTCCTCTATGCTGCAAGCGGTCATTCGAGGAGCCGCATGTTGTGTCACGTCGCGCAGGAGTGGGAAAGCCTCTCCTCGTATCTATGACAGCGGCTGCCAGATACTTGAGTGGATCTAGCCAGCTCATCGAGCGCCGACGACTCTTGCTCTCGGTTTGGACGAGTGAGGTAAGCTGCATTTATGAGGGTGCAGGCTGCTCTGATGCTTGTCCGCTCACTTACATCCTGAGCCATCGGGCGACCGCTTGACGGTCCTGGGACACTGTGCCCTCTCCCCATGCCTCAATAGGAGCGGGAGAATGGATATTTCGTACCCGAGTGGGTTTGGGTAGCTTGCTGTATGCCGACAGCTCCGGCTTTTGATTCTGATGGGTGAAGTGACCCGCATTTATGAGTATGCAGGTCGGTCCGGTGCTTGTCTTGTTCGCTGGAATTGCAGACGGCCGTCTGATGAGTCTGGAGCACTGTGCTCTCTCCCCTCGCATCGCGGGAAGTAGGGGAGGCTTGTCCCTGGAAACCCGGCTTTCGACTCTCGTAGGTGGACTTGGCCTTCTGCAAGCGGGTTTGGTATATGAGGGCGGATTTGGCCCCTGCGAGCGGATTTGGCTCATGATGGTGGATTTGGGCCCCTGCGAGCGAATTTGGCTTATGAGGGCGTGTAGGCATGGAAAATTGCCTATAGGTCTCCACGAACAGCTCAAAGCTAAGGAACGACGATGAACGTCACTATCTGGTTCACAGGAGTTCGATTGACGTCGGTGAACGCTTGAAGTGAATCGACGAACTACGTGAGCTGACAGAATTTTGAAATAACGAAGGTACAGGCTAATTGGGAGCCTCGTGATGTTTACAAAAGGGACAATGCTCTTTGTGTCTCATTCATTCTACAGATGATCCAACCATTGGAGCTGATAGAATTCCTTGTCGGCTTTCCAACGCACTTCGAATCACTCAAATCCGAGTTCAGACGAAGAATTTACAGTGGAAGCGGACGAATGCACCTCAACGGAGTGTCTCGGACCAACGAGACACCCTACGGTGTCTCGGCTAAGGCCGAGACACCCTCGGGTGTCTCGGCCAAACCGAGACACCCTAGGGTGTCTCGGATCAAGGAGAGACACCCCAGGGTGTCTCGGATCAAGGGGAGACACCCCAGGGTGTCTCGGATCAAGTGTAGACACCCTAGGGTGTCTCCAACGCAGATTTGGGCCTTAAATGGTTTTAACCGCTCCGTTATCCCCTCAAGCCTATAAATACAAGCCTTAGGCCTCATTTTTTTGAGATCTGGAGTTTTGGAGAATTGGCGAAGCCCTGCCGAATTGAGGAGTGAAGATCCACAAGTTTCAGAGAGGAGGAGGAGAGATCGGATCTAGTTCTTCAACGCAAGAGAGAGAGAGATTCGTCAGATCTACAATTTCTCGGATCCGTTCCTTAGGATTATCCCGTTGCGGTAATCTTAAGAAGAGTGATTATCTCGCTTCGCCGAGATAAGAGCTACAGTTTTCTCGATCCCTTCGCGGATAGACGAAGCTCTGCCCAATTTTTTAGCAATCAGATCTGATCGACGGTGGTCCACGGATAAACCCCGGCACAGGCAAAGACACCCACGCAAGCAGAAGATCGATAAACGATCTCCCTGCGTTTGTTTGATAAAGTTGTAAACTTGTTTTATTTTCATTGTGTAAGGAGATCTTATAAAAAGATTAACTTTTTATTTTATTCGAGTTTATTATAATGACTAAAGTTGTAATAGATTCGATAGCAATGAAGACAGCAACTTTCACCAAAAACAAACTGGCGACCACAGTGGGAGCCAACAGCTTCGCTGCCGAATTTTGGAGAATTGGCGAAGCCCTGCTGAATTGAGGAGTGAAGATCCACAAGTTTCAGAGAGGAGGAGGAGAGATCGGATCTAGTTCTTCAACGCAAGAGAGAGAGATTCGTCAGATCTACAATTTCTCGGATCCGTTCCTTAGGATTATCCCGTTGCGATAATCTTAAGAAGAGTGATTATCTCGCTTCGCCGAGATAAGAGCTATAGTTTTCTCGATCCCTTTGCGGATAGACGAAGCTCTGCCCAATTTTTCAGCAATCAGATCTGATCGACGGTGGTCCATGGATAAACCCCGGCATAGGCAAAGACACCCACGCAAGCAGAAGATCGATAAACGATCTCCCTACGTTTGTTTGACAAAGTTGTAAACTTGTTTTATTTTCATTGTGTAAGGAGATCTTATAAAAAGATCAACTTTTTATTTTATTCGAGTTTATTGTAATGACTAAAGTTGTAATAGATTCGATAGCAATGAAGACAGCAACTTTCACCGCAAACAAACTGGCGACCACAGTGGGAGCCAACAGCTTCGTTGTCGAAGCTGTCGTGTCGCAGCCGACGATCAAGATCCCGGTGCTCGAAGAGGTCGAATACGAATTCGACCAGCAGAAATTCGAAGAGTACATCTCCTCCTCCTCCTCCAGATCTGCTCCTTCTCATAAGCGCATGAAGATCTCCTCCCCCCAGAAGATCCACCGGTCTCCAGATCTGAAGATCCAAGAAGTCAATCTTCACGCCGTCGCTACTACAGTTGCACCTTGCAACGATCCACCGGCATTCGATGAGACCAGATTCGTAGATCTGAACTCCTTCGCGATCAAGGAGCCGACTGCTGAAGGCGCGCCAACCCTATCAAAGAGAGCACGTCAAAGGAAACGCCAACGCCTCGCGCGCTAATTTGCTAAGGCTTTGGATCAGGTGGATGGACTCCATTACCAAGCAGATCTGGAGTTCAGGAAGCGCCAAGTGGCTAATCTGTCGCCACGACCAGCATCGGGATCCTCCTCTCGACCTCCAATTAACGAATGGGTTCATGTCAAATGAACCCGCTCTACTCTCGAGGAGCGAATCCAGAAGCGCCGCGCCTTGCTTGCGCATGCCCGGACCCTTGCGCGAAAAGCACATGAAATGCAAAAGGAAGAGGCGGTTAAGAGATCACCGAGATCTAAACAAGTTTGGATGCCAAAAGCCAAATCAGCGCCTAAGGCAAAAACAAACGGAACTGTCATTAAGCTTTTGTCAACTTCAGATCCCGAACCTCCGGTAAAGCCCCACCGTAGCGGGGATTTCCCCAAGTTCAGGATTCCTCTGAAGGATCACCTCGGTTCTCCACCCGAAGATCGAGGCAAAGCGCCTGTTAAGGAACGTTTGGGACCATTGAAGGAACCACGAGCAAACACCCAAACTGGGGGTCGTACGCGACCTCCTAACAAAATGATTTCTGCAACGGCCCGCTTGGCGGTGCGCGCAGAAAATCAGGAGCCCGTTAAGGTTTCACCCTCACAAAGGTGTGATTCCAAGCGTGTGACTCCTGTAGACGCCAACAAGGCGATGTTTACTCAGATGAAAACGCTTCAGACAGAAGAATGCGTTATACCTGAGAATTCATGTAAACAGCCGATAGGTTGCTCTGACCGCAATGTCGATGAGTTGTACTATCGGGCTGGGGGTACGAATAAATCTCGAAAGAAAAGTACCCGGGAAACGGACTTTCACTGTCCGTGTACCAAAATTATCAGGGCAGTATTATCAGCGCGTAGCTGCCCCAAGACTGCTCTACAGAGGGTCTCGGTATTTGAGAGGATCTCCACTGAAGCATCAAAGCCCAAATCAAGACGTTTTCGCAAAAGACGATCGGTTGTTCGAGATGATGAATTCCCAAAAGTTACCATCAACATGGTCAATAAGGGAAAATCTCCGATTGTTTCAAGTGGTTCCAACCCGAATTCCTCTCCAGGAAGAAGAGTCAATTCGGGAATAACCCAACGAATATCTCAGCTTCAGCTAGAAGCCGTCGGATATAACGATTACCCGGAGATCTACGAAGGAATCCATTCTGATGACGAACTCTCGGATTCTTATTCCGCACTCGTCTCCGACGATACAACGTCTAGCATAGGACAAGCTCAGGAAGTGTTCATGATCAACACCGAGCAAATAACCAAAATCATTGAGGATGCTCTAGCCTAGCAGAAAGAAACATTCAAAACCAAAATGGAAATGGCTATGCAAGAAATGAGACAAATGCATGACCAACAAATCCGAGGTTTGTCGAATCAGCTAGCTGAATCCAGCCGTCGCACACAGAACGCCGCAGTTGACAGCGATCCAGAAGTGGACGAAATCATCATGGCCGACGTACCTCCTAAAAATACTGGTTGTGGTTTAAATGCACACCCTACAGATAACAATACTGGGGGTAGTCCTACCAAAGATGACAATGCTGGGGGTGGCCCCGTTATTCCTCTCGAAAATTGCCCAAAACAGGATATAGATGAGGACGAAAAGATGAAGGATCTCGAGAGCAAAATTAACGCTTTAATGTCTGCTCAAGAGGTAAAGAAGACCGGCATTCCGTGTCCTTACCCGAAAGAGTGGGACTCGATCCCGTATCCGGCGAAGTTTAACCTGATCAACTTCACGCCGTTCGATGGGAAGGGCTCACCCACTCAGCATCTAATCTACTTCAAGTCCCACTTGGGCACGATCTCCGGCAATGAAGCCTTGATGGTTCGGTCATTCGTCGGCACCCTTCGCGGGCCTGCCTTCGATTGGTATCGGCATCTTAAATTTGGAAGCATCAACAGCTGGGAGGACCTGGAGAGCATGTTCCTCACTCATTTCTTCGATGATGATGCCAAAGTGTCGATCAGGACATTCTTCGATGAGAAACAAAAAGACGGAGAGTCGGTGGATACCTTCATCAAATGCTTCCGCAATCAGGCAATGAACTGTAAGGATCCCATCACAGAGGAATTCATCTTGCAGACTTGTCATAACAATTTGTCCATTAACATCTTGGACGTTATGGGAGTAGAGCCGCTCAATACCTGGAAAGAGTTGAAGGTGCGTGGAGAGCAGGCCGAACACTTCCTTAGAAGGAGGAAGGTCGAAAGAAGCTAACCGATGGCTAACCTTCTGAACCCGAGTCTCATTTCCCATGATGAAGGGAAGGCACCTACAACAGCTGTTGATGTTAATCAGACGTCGCAGCAGCAGCCCCGAAGACAGCAGAAGACTTCGGATCAGAGGCTCCAAAAAGAGTACTTATTCAAGGACGAAGACGTTCTAGCCATCTTCGAGACCCTTTTCAAAAATAATAAGATCAAGCTACCACCCATCACGAATCAAGAGGAAGCTAACAATACTGCAGATCCGAAGTACTGCGTGTAAAACAGGAGGATCCTTCATCCCACCAAGGCTTGCTTTACTTTAAAGAATAGCATCCAGACCTTGGTTGAAGCCGTCGTCATAACGCTAGGATAAGCCAAATGAGAATGGAAACACTCCGACAAGTATACGAGTATAAACTGCTTCTTAATACTCCAATAGGTATATGAGTCTAAACTATTTCCTTTCTTCCACGGTAAGTTCCTGGAGAATGCCATGCGTGGTATTCTTAAGGATAACCCGATCATGCAGCCGATACAATGATAAACCCAATTTCGTAAGAAAAGCTGGGGGTGGATAATTCATGTAACGGGAAGTTCCCGAAAGAATGTTACATGTAATTTTCTTAGGGATAGCCCGATCATTACAAAAAAGTGATAAACACTAAACCCCACTGTGATTTCCAAACACTCTTTTGCTGAGATGAGATTCGATCACTTCGTTGGATCAATCTTCCCTCACAAAACTCCTGTTGGTGTTTAACGACTCACAGTCTTTCACCATAAAATCCCTCACTGATCAAATTATTTGACAGTGGGTCCACTAAAATTCCTTTCAGTTAAATCCACTCAAACTTTCGATGTATCTGTGTACTCAACACTCCCATCGTTAGAATCCGGATATAATACTTGGAATTTTGATATCAATCCTTGGCGAATTGTCAAACCCCTTCGCGTTAAGACCTTATAACTTAACACCAGGAATTTCTTCTGAGTAATTTGTACAAGTCAATACTCCTATT
This sequence comes from Asparagus kiusianus, assembly GCA_022839385.1. Taxonomy (NCBI): domain Eukaryota; kingdom Viridiplantae; phylum Streptophyta; class Magnoliopsida; order Asparagales; family Asparagaceae; genus Asparagus; species Asparagus kiusianus. Next base: position 117,462 of record BQKN01000578.1, read on the forward strand.
GTGATTTGTACTCCCACACCCACTTCGTCAAACCTTCCTACAGTTAGGGCCAAAACCAAAATCCCCTCTCGATTCCTCCAATGAACGAGAGGTCCACTTTCAAACCGAGTGATCAAACCTTCCTACAGTTAGGGTCATCTCAAGCTCCCGCTTGGTCAAACCTTCCTACAGTTAGGACCAAAACCATGATTCACTCTCGATAAATGAGAAATTCATCTTTAGTTCGGTAATCAAACCTTCCGACAGTTAGGGTTATCCGAATTTTTTGATTCTCGGAGTGGAGATCCCACTCCTAGTTTTACCTTTCCGGATTCTGGGGGTAGAGATCCCACCTCGAGTCTCCTTTCCAACTGGAGATAGAATATAAAATTCATCCTCTTCGGCATTGGGAGATAGAATATAAAATTTTTCCTCTCCCATTTCGGGTTCGTCTTTGCCCCAAGAGGAGACAGCATCCTTCAACTCCAAAAGCTAGTTTAGTCTTTCACCGATTGAAAAAGATACCAGAATACCTGTCTGGGGTATTTTATCCCGAAGCCTAAGTAGGGATAAGTCAGCACTTAACCCGTGCTGCTGGGTGGTTCGTTCCTATGAAAACGACCGAGTCTACGTATTCAATATCGTAGCAACAAAAATCCATGCCTTTTATGCATGGGGAATTTTATCCCGAATCCTGAGTAGGGATAAGTCAACGCCTAACACGCGTTGCCGGTTTAGTCTTTCACCGATTGAAAAAGACACCAGAATCCAGTCTGGGGTATTTTATCCCTAAGCCTGAGTAGGGATAAGTCAGCGCCTAACATGCGTTGCCGGTTAGTCCTTAACTGTAAAAAGGACAAAAGCCCACATATTTAATATTGTGGCAGGTTGTTATTCATAACGCCAAAATCCATACTTCACATGCACGGGGAATTTTATCCGAAGCTTAAGCAGGGATAAGCCAACGTCTAACACGTATTTCCGGTTTAGTCTTTCACCGATTGAAAAAAGACACCAGAGTATAATTCTGGGGACTTTCATCCCGAATCCTAAGTAGGGATGAGTCAACGCCTAATACGCGTTGCCGGTTTAGTCTTTCACCGATTGAAAAAGACACCAGAGTACAATTCTGGGGACTTTCATCCCGAATCCTAAATGGGGATGAGTCAATGCCTAATACACGTTGCCGGATGCCATGTTCCCGTAAGAAATGGCGAAGTCTATGTATTCAAAATCATAGCATTAAGTCTAAGAGAAGTAATTCTCTTAGCACAAAGTTACATGTGAAACGGGTTTTAATAATTCACATGCTAGCCCGATTCAAACGGTAATCGGTAAAGGCACGTCAAACCCGTTGATGGCTGGGGGTTTGCCAAAAATCCCAAAGTCTATGTCTAACACGTATTGCCGGTTAGTCTTTGACCGTAAAAAGGACAAAAGACCACATATTCAATATTGTGGCAGGTTATTATTAATAACACCATAATCCGTGCCTCACACACACGGGGAATTTTATCCCGAAGCCTAAGCAGGGATAAGTCAACGCCTAACACGCGTTGCCGGTTTAGTCTTTTACCGATTGAAGAAGACACCAGAATCCGAGTCTGGGGATTTTTATCCTGAATCCTAAGTAAGGATAAGTCAGTGCCTAACACGCGTTGCCGGGTAGTCTATTCCCGTGAGAAAGACGAAGTCTACGTATTCAATATCGTAGCACTAAAAGAGTTAACTCTTTTAGCACAACGTTATGTGCAGAACGGATCTAAACAATCTGCATGCTAGCCCGACTCAAACGGTAGTCGGTAGAGGCTCATCAAACCCGTTGATGGCTGAGAATTTGCCAAAAATTCTGTAAGTGCGAGTCATTGATGCATCAGCTCTGTTAGTTGGTCTCGTGACTCGATTATCCAACAACATTAAAATAAGATCCACAAATGCAGATGAATCAGCTTTAACAGTTGGTCCTGCAATCCCGACACTTGGGACCGCCGTGCTCTAATACCTTAAGAGCTTAAACTATGTATACTCCAGTAAACGTACGAGTATAAACTGTGTCAACGTACGACGTTCGAAACCCTAGGGTCAACGCCGGTCAACGCATAACCCTAAGTCAACGCCATTCAACGCGTTGCGACAAAAAGTTAACATACTGTAATCTAAAACCCTAAGTTAGCACAATGTGACAGATGTAGTCAGTTCAAAGTCAACTCAATGACACGAGCCAAACTCAACTCACTGGTGGTAGACTCGAGACTCCGACGACGGCCAAGCGATAAACGCAGCGCCGGAAGGATTTCGGCTATTCGTCAAAGTATTGAATAGACTGAAAAAATCGAAGGAGCCAAGAGTTGAAGCTAACTACAGGTCCTATACACCAATCGAAGGCTGGACCAATCATATCCAAAGTACTCCAGCCTCTTCTATAAAAGAAACGAGTCTGGAACTCTTTGGAGGGGGTATCTGTAGGCATGGAAAATTGCCTATAGGTCTCCACGAACAGCTCAAAGCTAAGGAACGACGATGAACGTCACTATCTGGTTTACAGGAGTTCGATTGACGTCGGTGAACGCTTGAAGTGAATCGACGAACTATGTGAGCTGACAGAATTTTGGAATAACGAAGGTACGAGCTAATTGGGAGCCCCGCGATGTTTACAAAAGGGACAATGCCCTTCGTGTCTCATTCATTCTACAGATAATCCAACCATCGGAGCTGATAGAACTCCTTGTCGGCTTTCCAACGCACTTCGAATCACTTAAATCCAAGTTCGAACGAAGGAATTACGGTGGAAAATAGATAAATACACCATATGGAGTGTCTCGGACCAACGAGACACCCTTCGGTGTCTCGGCTAAGGCCGAGACACCCTAGGGTGTCTCGGATCAATGGGAGACACCCTAGGGTGTCTCCAATCAAGTTTGTTTACGGTGAAAGTTGCTGTCTTCATTGCTATCGAATCTATTACAACTTTAGTCATTACAATAAACTCGAATAAAATAAAAAGTTGATCTTTTTATAAGATCTCCTTACACAATGAAAATAAAACAAGTTTAC
>BQKN01000579.1:0-18786 GCA_022839385.1 Asparagus kiusianus
AAGGAATTGAAGGAATCAAGAACAGAAGCCACTCCAAACATCCCGTCGTTGCCGATTGAATGATGGGACAAATCACATCCAAAGTATTCCAGACTCTTCTATAAAAGAACGAGGCTGAAATACTTTGGAGGGGGTATCTGTAGGCGTATAAAACTACCTATAAGTCCCTTAACACAGCTCGACGATGCCAATTCGACAAAATCGACCATCGGGCGACGTATCCAAGCACGACCGTTAGTCCGCAACACCGAAGCCGGATGATACGCGACGAAGCGGGTTAACGAGGCTACGAAGCTGACGAACCACACGTAAACAATGGAATGAATCCACTCGCGTGCGGAATCAAGCCAACGGGTTGAAGAATCAACGAGTCATCCAACCAAGAGCGGACTCGAACGAATCGCGATCGAATCAAGATCAGTTTCGGACTCGAACTCAGAAGTGGATTTACTACCAAATCAGGAATCAAGTCAACGAATCGATTCCAGACCAATCAACCGCATAACCGAATCACGGACGAAGCGGATACAACAGTGAAAAATGATTTCGGGTTATCCTCTAGAATATTAAGTGTAATATTCTTCAAGGAACTTCCAAATAAATGGGTTATCCTGAATGTACTAGGGATAGTATTTTTTCAGGAACTTCCCATTTATTGGCATTAATTGCCTGACGCCTTCTAGAGAAATGAGGCGACATGTGCCGTTTGAGTAGACTGTGTCTATCACAAACGGTCCTTCCCATTTGGGTTCAAATTTACCTTTCTTCTTGGAATTGAGGATTATCGGTCGGCGAGCAGCGAGGACCAGATCTCCTTTCTTGAATCTTCTTTGTCGGACCCTTTTGTTAAAAGCCCTAGACATTCTGGCTTGATAAAACTCAATGTGTTGTTGAGCTTCCAAGCGTCTTTCATCCAACATTTCGAGTTCTTCGAGACGTTTCTGATGTTGCTCTTCAGTCGTCATCTCCGTTGCGAGAGCGATCCGAAGGGATGGAATTTGAATCTCCAAAGGTAGCACGGCCTCACATCCGTATACCAATGAATACGGGGTGGCTCCCGTAGGTGTGCGTACGGTGGTGCGATAAGCCCAGAGCGCTTCACCAAGTTTATCATCCCAGTCTCGCTTATTGGTCTTCACGAGCTTTGACAGGATCTTAATGATTGTCTTGTTAAAAGCCTCAGCTAATCCGTTCGCAGCGGGATAATAAGCTGTTGACGAGACATCTTGAATCTTGAATTTGTCGCAGAACCTAACAAAAGCGTTGCTTATGAACTGCGGAGCGTTGTCATGAATGATCCGTCTTGGCACGCCGTGTCGGTAGATGACGTGATGCTTGATGAAGTTGATGACGTTGTTCGTCTTTACTTCTTTAAGCGGAATTGCTTCAGCCCACTTGGAAAAATAATCCGTGATTGCGAGAATAAATCGATCGCCTTTGACTGAAGGGGGAAAAATAGGACCAACAATGTCCATACCCCATGTTTCGAATGGCCAGGATGTGGTTGACGTGTGTAACTGCTCCGGTGGTTGGTGTATATAATTTGCATGCACTTGACAGGCGTGACATCCTCGTGCGTATTAGATTGCGTCACGTACCATTGTTGGCCAAAAATATCCCATTCTTCTGATTCGATCATACAGCTTGGGACCAGGCTGATGTGCACCGCATTCTCCTTCGTGTGCTTCCTTAAGAACTTATTCTGCTTCTTCGTTCGAAAGGCACCGGAGTAGCAAATCGTCATACCCCCGACGGTATAATGTACGAGTCTCGGTATTATAGAAGAACCTTGGTGCTCTCCGGCGGATAGATTCCCTTTTTTTTACATCCTCTGGCAGAATACCATATTGGACGTAGTCAATGATGGGAAAACGTCAATCTTGGGACTCAGACCCGATTTGAGTTGAGTTCACCTCCTTGGAGTTTATGTTCTTATCATCTTCCTCCTCGATATCCATATTGTATATGGGTACGCAGAGTTGATGTGATCTTACTACGACTAGCAGTTCAGTTTCGGGCGGCTGCGCGAGTGATACCGCTAGTGCTACCAGTGCATCCGCATAAGCGTTCTGGAGACAAGGGATGTATTCGATATAGAATTCTTCAAAAGAATCTGCCATTTTAATGGCCTCCTGATGCTACGGAATTAGGTCTTGGTTCCTGACTTCATACTCTCCACGGACTTGGTTGACTATCAATTGAGAATCCCCAAAAGCTTCGAGATATTCGACCCCCAGCTCCTTGGCGAAACTGAGTCCAATGAGAAGCGCGTTGTACTCGGCTACGTTATTGGAACATGGATCTGTCAGTGAATAAGCCCGAGGCATCACATGCTTCCCCGGGGAAACTAAAACAACTCCAACTCCGGAGGAGACTTTAGGACATCCAGGGGTTACTGCCTTATTAACTGCTCTCGAAGCACCATCAAAGTATAATTACCATACTTGTTGGTGTGATGTAGTATTAACCTCGTGGGTTTCATCCGGCAAGTCATCATATACTTCTGCCGTGTCCGTTGTCGGGCTTGCCGCCAAAAGATCACAAATCGCTTGTCCTTTGACCGACTTCTGTTGTTTGAAGTGCAAATCATACTGGGACAAGAGAAGGGCCCACTTCGCTAACCGCCAATTCATAGAGGCCGGTTGCATCATAAATACCCGTACTGGATTAACGTTGGAAATGACGTAGATCGTCTGTCCAACTAAATAATGCCGCATCTTTTGTACTGCGAATACCAATGCGAGGCATTCTTTCTCAATCATCGGATATCGGGACTCGGCGCCTACCAAAGTCCGACTTAGGTAATAAACTGCCTGTTCGTGACCATTATCATCGTCTTGTGCTAATAAAGCACTTATCGAATGGTTCATCGTCTTGATGTAAATCAAGAACGGTTTACCTGATTTTGGTGCGACAAGAACAGGAGGATTCGTCAAATACGTCTTGATATCTTCGAGTGCTTTTTGGCAAGCGTCGTCCCAAATAAATGACACACCTTTCTTGTTTAGCTTAGAGAATGGTTGGCACTTCCCAGAAAGATTTGAGATGAACCGCCGAATGTAAGCTAAACGCCCTTGCAATCCTCTGAGTTCTCTTAGATTTCTAGGGGGTTGCAGTTCGTGTATCGCCTTTACCTTATCGGGATCGATGTGTATACCTTTCGTGGTAACGACGAATCCAAGGAATTTTCCGCTGGACATTCCAAGGAAGGTTTTGGTGGGGTTCATTTTCAATTGATGACTCCGCATGAGATCGAACATCGTCTTCAAGTCCTTGATGTGATCTCCTTTGTTGCGGCTTTTTACAACCAAATCATCAACGTAACACTCGACCGTTTTCCTGAGGTACTTCTGGAAAATCTTCATCATCGCTCGTTGGTATGTGGCGCCTGCATTCTTTAGACCGAAAGGCATCACTGTGTAGCAGAAGACACCGAGGGGCGTTCTGAACGCTGTATGCTTCTCATCATCCGGGTGCATCTTGATTTGGTTATACCCCGAAAAGCCATCCATGAAGGACATCCTCTCAAATCCGCACGTATTGTCGATGATGACGTCCGTGATTGGGAGGGGAAAGTCGTCTTTCTGACATGCCGCATTCAGGTCCCTGAAGTTGATGCATATCCTGATCTTACCATTTTTCTTCATGACTGGGACAATATTAGCTAGCTAGTCTGGATGTTGCTCCTCTCGGATAAATCCTGAGTTGATCAACTTCTTAACCTCTGCCAAAATGGCTTCCATAATCTGCGGACGAAACCGTCTCTGCTGCTGTTTGACGGGTTTGGCATCCGACTTAATATCGAGGCGATGCATTGCCACATTAGGGTCGAGCCCTGGCATGTCCTCATAGTTCCAGGCGAAGACGTCAATATACTCCCTGATGAGAGCAATTAATTCCTCTTTCTCATTTGGGGGAAGACTATCGCTAATGAATATGGGCTTTGGGTTGGCTTCATCGCCCATATTAATTTGGACTTTTTTGTCTTCAGTGGGGGGCTCCCTCTGTTCAAACCTGTCACCGTACTGCATGTTCAGGTGATGAACCCATGGATCTTCCCAAGTTGGTATCTGATCGTCTTCTTCTATCGTCACAGGATCGACCGTAGTCATATGCGACATCAGCTTCTTGAAGACCTCCCCCAAACTTGCGTCGGAATCCCCAGCTGAAGAATCAGAAAAGTATCCGTTCTTAGTTTTATTAGCAATTTGATCGATAATTTGCCAACCACATTCATCATCAGACGAGGAAACATAGCCTAAGCCTCTTTTGTGACGGTAATAATCATCCGGTTTCCCTTTTGGCACATATGCTGCTTTAGCTAGAACTCGGGAACCTCGATCGAAGTATAAACCTTCTCCGAGTGCGAAATCATATCCCTGTTTTTCCATGAGCTTGAGCGCTTCCGGACTATACTTAGATAAATGTCGACCAGGTTTATCTTCATCCTCATTTTCTCTTAGGAAATGATCTGGTAACGGAAAATTCTCTCCTTTACCGTAAATCACTTCTTTTTCGCCTCCTATTTTGGCAGGAACGATCAGGGTTGTTCCGAAAGAATGCTGGAGGTGTTTCTTTGTTACATAAGATGATCAGAGTGGCGTATATAAATCGGGATTATCATACAATCCCTTTATCACATCATCAAGAGACAGCGGGTACTCTAAATCATCTTTTATTTCAATATCGGCGAGTTGCCAGTTACAACTGCCATCTGACGATTGTTCATCGTCAAGATTGATTACAAAGGGTACAATGTCATTTAAAACAAAACCACCATTGTAATCGAATCCGACTTCGGAATCAGCTTCTTCTCCGCTATCCGTGCCCTGGACCGATGGTTCCGTATCGAATTCGTTACCATAAAGGAGAGAATCGGTGAAATAATTCTCAAACCCTTTAAATGGTTGCTTATCCGCGACCACCGTCCTGACCCTTCCATCAGTGTCGACATATTTCAGACACTGATGTAGGGTGGAGGGAACTATAACGTTACTATGGATCCAAGGCCGACCTAGTAGTAAGTTATATGATGTCTCAGCATCAATCACGTAACACGTGACCTCCGTCTTCAGATCACCCATTTGCCATTTTATCCGGATCTTTCCCAAAGGCCTTGACCCGTTGGTGTTGAATCCGTAAATGACTGTGCCTGTAGACGCCAATTTGCTGACCGGAATGCCAAGGCTATGCATTAGGCAAAGCAGCATAATGCTCACAGCGGAACCCGGATCCACTTGGATTCGGTTGACTTCGCTGGAGCCAATGTACCCGACAAAGTATAGGGGCCGATCATGGTTCGAATTCTTCATCTGCATATCCTCTTTTGTGAAGGTAATGCAGGGAAGGTTCTTAGCCGCTATATTGCATTTTGAACTAATAGTTCCGGCTCTTCAGGTGCCGGCTTGATCCGAGTGAGGAATGTTTCTGAATCGGCCAAGGCTTCTCGTAGGGCTTCCCTGGTCTCTTTAGACAACCGCAGCAACTCATACATCATTATTCGCGCTGGAAATATTGGCTAATTGAGCCATGATATCGAAAACATGCGGAGTTTTCGAGCTCTCCGGTTTATCTCTTCCAATCGGACGATTGAAACGAGACTGCTTCAGATTCTGTACCTCTTGGGGTCTCTTTTCTTTCTGCTAATCCGTCGGCTGTCGTCGAGCATCTTCAACCGGTTTAGGAGCTGCAATCACCTCCAGCTCTGTTAGAGTCTTGGCTGGTCCCCGTTTAGTCACCCCCTGCTCAGCTAACTGGTCACTGGGCGATGGATAGTTATAATGATACTCGTTTCCGCTTCTGGTGGCAAACACTTCTTGTTCTTCTTCAAAGAGCGGGAAGGTAGGAGCTTCATCGCCATCCTCTTCGAAGATTGCGAAAGTAGCGTTGCAGGCCTTGCCTTTACCCTTTCTTTTCGAGGACGTCGCCCACTACTCATCTTCAATGAGATCCGGATAAACCCAGAGGATTTCGCCGTTCGGGGCTGTGTGTAGCACAAGTCCCTTTTGGCGCTGTCTATGTGGGTCATCATTCACCGTCTTCATCCCCACTTTGGTGACGCGTTTCGGCTCGAACCATGTCGTGGGCACCGATCCAAAGCTGATTGACACTGTGTTTGCTCCTACATTCCTGGCAGGCTTCGGGGTTATGACGCCCACGTCAATTAGTGCCTGGATCTTGTCTTTGAGGTGGTAGCATGACTTCGTAGGATGATGGACCGCTCTATGGTACGCGCAGTACTTCGGATCCGTCACTTTGCTGGCCCCTTCTTGATCTACGATCGCCGGCAGCTGGATTTTGTTGTTTTCCAACAAGTACTTGAAGATGCTGGGAACCTCATCATCCTTGAAGGAGTAAACTTTGGGAAACCTTGGCTCCGAAGATTTCTGCTTCTGAGGCCGTTGTTGCCGCTGCTGCTGTTGCTGAGGTTGCAATTGAAAGGTTTGATTAGCATCAACTGTATTAGCATGTGCCTTACCTTTCCCCCTCGGGTTGAAATTCTGCGTTGGAGTATTCGCCGCTTGTTGCCCTCTCTCCGCCTTCTTTCTCCTGAGGAATCGTTCAGCTTGCTCCCCTCGGACCTTCAGATCCTTCCACGTTTTGGATGGTGCTGTCCCCATTGCTTCCAACACGTCCAGTGAGAGATTGTTGTGGCAGGTCTGGAGGATGAACTCCTTAGTGATCGGGTCCCGGCAATTCATCGCCTTGTTCCGGAACCTTTTGACGAAGGTGTCGACTAATTCCCCGTCCTTCTGCTTCTCATCGAGCAACAATCCGATAGATATCTGGGTGTCGTCGTCGAAGAAATTTGTGAGGAACTTAGTCTCTATGTCGTCCCAGCTGTTCACGCTACCTGGCTTGAGGCGGCGATACCAATCGAAGACGGCTTCGCGAAGAGTGCCAACGAATGACCGCACCATCAGAGGCTCATTGCCGGAGATTACCCCCAGGTGTGATTTGAAATAAATCACATGCTGAGTGGGTGAACCCTTCCCATCAAACGGCGTGAAGTTGATTAGGTTGAACTTCGTCGGATATGGGATTGATTCCCATTCTCTTGGGTATGGACAAGGAATGCCCGTTTTCTTCACCCTTGAGCAGAAATCAACGTATTGATCTTGCTTTCGAGGTTTTTGAGCTTCAAACTTTCACCCGTTTTATCGTTAGCACGATTCTGGGGTGGAAGCGTGGCGTTGTGACTAGCATCCTCATTACCACCCCCTGCATTGACGGGCGGATTATTGGCATTGCGAGCCTCATCTGTTTCCGTGTGCTCATCTTCCTGAACAACCTGGTTACGGCGGCTTGGTTCGCCTTGTTGGTTCGTCGGTGCCTGGATTTGTTGCTCATGCATTTCTCTCATATTCTGCATGGCCATCTGCATTTCGAATCTGAAGCTCTCCTGTTGTTTGGCCATGGCATCTTCGAGCATCTTGGCTACCTATTCCGCGCTTATCATGAATGATTCGCGGGGTTGTCCTTCGCTGGATACGGTATTGTCAGATGCAACTGCCGAGCCAGCATCTGATTCTTCATCTCCCGAAGGTAATCTTGTCCGAACCCTACCATACGTTGCACGAATGATAGCTCCGGCCTGCAGACGAGTTACACGTCGGGGTACCTTTGGAATCGCCTCGGGATTATCCTGAGCCGATGTTCCTTTGCTGGTCATATTGGTGGTGACCCTCGGAAATTCTCCATCTTCGACCACCGTTCTTCTTCGCCGGAAACGCCTATGCCTTGGTTTTAGCGTTTCGGTACTAAGCCTTTTAAACACTAAAACTCTTTCGGGGATTGCCTTGACACAGTTGCACTCAGACAATACCGCCTGGATAAGTTTGGAACAGGGACATTGAGTTTCTAGCCTTCGAGGACTTCTCTTTCTGGCTTTGCTCGTACCCCCAACATGATAGTACAACTCGTCAATTTGAAAGTCGGAGCAACCTATCGTGTGTTGGCACGATTTCTCGGGTATAACGCAATCATCATCAGACGATAACGTTTCCTTCTGAGAGCGAACTGCCTTCTTCGGGCTTTCGAGAGTCACGCGCCTCGAAACATGCCTTTGTGGGCGTGAATTCTCAGCGGGCTCCTGGACTTCAATACGCAGCGTAGTGCACTTAGTTGCCCTGATTTCCTTGTCATGTTGAGGGTTGCGGTGACCCCCAGCATGTTGAATCATTCGGGGTTTCTTCATTGGGCCCAAACGTTCCTGAACTGGAGCTTTTCTTTGCTTCTCGGGAAGTGGACCGATGCGCTCCAAAGCTGATTTCCTTCTTTGGGACGGACCTGCGGGATCTCCCGGAGCAGTTGTGGAAATCATCGGCGATTTGGGTTGGTTCGCCGAAGGTTGAACTTTTGAAGGCTGCGGTTGTTGCTCCTTAGCCTGAATTGCCGCTTCAGACTTCGGCCTCCAAACTTTGCGGGTTGGTGGTGGTTTCTTGACCACTTCTTTCTGCAGCTTTCTACGGGCTTCCTCGACTTGAGCCCGTGCCTGCGCTGATAGTGCGCGGCGCTTGCGAATGCGCTCTTCCAGCATCGAACGATTCCATTTGACACGAACCCACTCGTTCGTTGGCGGTTTGGAGGAGCTACCCTTCATTGGTTGTTGAGGCTTTTTGCCTCTCTTGTTCTTCAGATCCGCGTTGTAGCGGATCCCGTCAACAGACTCTATTGCCTTTGCGAATTGTTTTGCAAGGCGTTGACGTTGCCTTTGGCGGGCTCTCTTCGAGAGAGTCACCACACCCTCTGCGGCAGAAGGGTTGGCCAGAGCAGATCTGACCTAGTTGGGAGTTGGAGGGATCTCACCCGATGCGACTTTGGCATCTAACGGGGTGAGATCTTCGTTGGTATTTTCGACATCTACATACCAACGAGTTTTTCTCCTGGAGGAGAACTTCTTGGACTTGCTGGGGGAGGTAGATCCGGACGAGGACGATAGGTATTCCTCGAACTTCTATTGGTCGAATTCGTACTCGACCTCCTCCACGACCGGGATTAAGATCCGCGGTTGTGACGCATCGATCTCGGCAGCGAGATCGTCGGCTCCCACAGTGGTCGCCAGATTATTCACGGGAAAAATCGTATCTTTCTTCATTGATTCCATTGCACTCTCAGTAATAGTTTATCGATTACAAAGATCCGGTCTTTTTATAAGATCCGGTTACAAGAAATCAACAAAAAGTAAAAAATTACAACTTTCCTTATTTGTCGAACAAATCACGAGCTCCTGTTTTGCGGTCGCTCGCTTGCGTGGGTTGTTTGCCTGCGCCGGGGTTTATCCGTTGACCACCGCGTGATCTAGATCTGGTCGGATCTACGCAGTATGACGGGTATTATTTCACCAAGGAAATAATAGCCGGGGCGAATTATTTCACCAAGGAAATAATCGCCCAAATCTCGGGATCAAAGACCAAGCTTTGATCCGGAGTACGCCTGCGTAGATCTGAGATCCGGTCCTCTCGAACTCCTGCCTTATTTGGCATTGACGATCGCCGAGCACCAGATCTGGAAAAGCAAGTCCTCAAAATCCCAAAGGTTGAATCTTTTTTAGATCTGAGTTTCGAATCCTGCAGAGCTTCCCCTCCAAAAATTCCAACCCTTGAACAAATGAACCACCTCTCCTATTTATAGGCCATCTGAACTGTGCCTGCGCACAGGTGGCCGACACACCGAGCCACCTTGAGGTGGCTCGGCATTGGCCGAGCCACCTTGAGGTGGCTCGGTTTCGGCCGAGCCCCTCTAGGTGTTTGGGTTTTCGTCGTTTTGTCATTGTATCCGTTTTCGGTTCTGTCCGTGATTCGGTTGTGTGGTTGATTTGTCCGGACTCGATTCGTTGACCTGATTTGGCAGTAAATCCGGTTCCTGATTTGGCAGTAAATCCACTTCTGAGTTCGAGTCCGAAACTAATCTTGATTCGATCATGATTCGTCCGAGTCCGCTCTTGGTTGTATGACTCGTTGATTCACCAAACCGTTAGCTTGATTCCGCACGCGAGTGGATTTATTCTGTTGTTTGCGTGTGGTTCGTCAACCTCGTAGCTTCGTTAATCCGCTTCGTCGCCTATCGCTTGGCTTTGGTGTTGTGGACTAACGATCGTGTTTACGTACGTCGCCTGATGGTTGGTTCGACGTCGTCGAGTTGTGTTAAGGGACCTATAGGCAGTTTTATACACCTACAATCTCAAATTGATCTTGTATTATTTTTGAAAAGTCCTTGCATAAAGATTCATTAGTGGCACCAAAAATAATATCATCCACATAAATTTAAACTAAAATGAAATCATTTTTGTGTTTTCTAATAAAAAGAGTATTGTCAATTGTTCCTTTTGAAAAACCATTTTCAATAAGAAAACTTGAGAGGCGAGCATACCAAGCTCTAGGAGCTTGTTTTAACCCATATAAAGTTTTTTGAACCCGATATACATGATTTAGAAAAGATGAATCAATAAAGCCGGGGGGTTGCTTAATATAAACCTCTTCTTCAATAAAACCATTTAGGAAAGCATTTTTGATATATATTTGAAATAATTTAAAATTTTTGAAACTTGCAAAGGCCAAAACATTCTAATAGATTCCAATCTTGTAACCGGTGAAAAAGTTTTATCATAGTCTATGCCCTCCTCTTGATTATATCCTTGGGCAACTAAACGAGCATTATTTCTAGTTACTATGCCAAACTCACCAAGCTTATTTATAAAATTCTATTTAGTTCCAATAATAGAAGTATTATTTCGTCTAGGAACTAATTTCCAAATATTATTTCTTTAAAAGTTATTCAACTCTTCATGCATAGCTAAAATCCAAAACTCATCTTTTAAAGCATCATCAATACGTTTAGGTTCTATATATGATAAAAAGGCTACATTACCATATTAGCTCATTGCTTTTGAGGGAGTCAAAACGCCTTTGGATGGACTCCCTATAATTTGGTCTTTAGGATGATCCGGTGCAAACTTCTACGTCTTGGAGAGTTCTTCTTGAGTTTGTTCATTTATGTTCTTCCCATCAATTGGTGTGTTTGTTGAGGATTTATCATTTAGTTGCAAGAGCTCCATTCCTTCCTCGATCTCATCATCATCCCTAGGCAAATTTTCTTGGAAACCAATATTAGATTCATCAAAAGTAACGTTTATAGACTCTTCAACAACGAGTGTTCGCTTGTTGAAATCTCTATAAGCCTTGCTTCTAGGAGCATATCCCAAAAATATCTCAACATCAATTTTTGAATCAAATTTATCATGGTGATCTTTAGTATTTAAGATAAAACATTTACAACTAAAGATATGAAAATATCCAATATGTAGAGTTTTGCCAAAAAAGAGGTCATAAGGAATTTTCTTAAAAGAAGATCTAATCAAAACACGATTTAAAAGGTGGTAAGCTGTATTAACAGCTTCCCCCCAAAAATATTTTGACAAATCATAAGAGTTTATCATTGTACGTGTCATCTCTTGTATAGTTCTATTTTTTCGTTTAACAACACCATTTTGTTTGGGTGTTCTACGAGCGGAAAACACTTGTTATACTATGATGAGCACAAAAATCATTAAAGAATTTATTTTGAAATTTTCCACCATGATCACTTCTAATTTAAACAACTTTTAAATCTTTTTTATTTTCAATTCTTTTTACAAAATGAGAAAACTCTTCAAAATATTCATCTTTATTAGCAAGAAAAATTACCCATGTAAAATGAGAGAAATCATCAATAATAACAAAAAATAGTGTTTGTCTCCTAGAGAGGCAACACGCATAGGTCCAAAGAGATCAAGATGCAATAATTGTAAAGGTTTAGAAGTGGATACCTCATTTATGAATTTGAAGGAAGTTTTTTTTATTTACCCTTGACGTATTCCTCACAAGTGGAATCCTTAATATAAGATATATTTGGTAGCCCTCTTACTAAATTCTTCTTGGGTAGCTTAGATATAAGCTTCATGGTAGCATGTCCAAGTCTCTTGTGCTAAATCCAAGGAACCCCATCTACCGCGGCAAGGCACTTTACATCTTGATCTAAGAGCTCATTCATCTCAAAAATATAAACATTAGGTCTTCTAAAAGCAACAAAAATGATTTTACCATTTCTACTAACAATATATTTATCCGGTTTAAAAATAATGTCAAAGCCTTTGTCACTTAATTGATTAATGCTAAGAAGATTATGGTTTAAACCTTTAACAAAATATACATCTTTAATTACGGAAGAAGGTATCTTACCAATAGAACCGATTCCTATGATTTTACCTTTCTCGCCGCCACCAAAGAAGACATTGCCTCCTTCAATCCTTGATAGGGTTGCAAATTATTCTTTATTGTCCGTCACATGATCAGAACAACCACTATCAAGGTACCACAACTCCTTACGTCTTATGCGAGACGTTCCCTACATATAAATAAGTTGTAGAACCTTTAGGTATCCAAGCTTTGGGTCCTTGAATGTTAGTATTTTTAGTACCCTTGGGTACTCACATTAACTCATAATGATCAATGTTATTTTTGATCCTACAATAAGTAGAAATATGACCATATTTCATATAATATGTGCACAAAAACTTTTTCTTGTATGTAGGAGTATAGATTGATGATACCATTTTCTATCATTATGATGATGACTAGAGTAAGCATGATTAGATTTTATTATGTTGTTTTCAAATTCTAATCTCTCAACTTTGGATCTTAGTTGTTTGTTTCCAAAGTCTAGATCTCCTATCATTTCATCTTTTAAAGCAAGAGAATATTGTAGTTGCTCATACTTAGAATCATAAGAAACATGTAACTTTTTATATAAAGAATATTCTTTTGCTAATTTTTTAAATTCAAAGTTTAATTCTTCTAAAGTCGCTTCTAGTTTACATTGTATATAGAGAGATTCACTTTCAGTTTCAAATTATACCTCATCTTCATGAACCCTGAAGCAAATGTTCTGGTCATGAAGAGCAATCTTGATGCCCTTATCATCACTATCTAAATTGCTTGGTTTGGATTCATCCCAACTAACATACATAGCCTTCTTCTTCTTGTATTTCAAATACTTCTCCTTGAGCTTAGGACAATCCTTGGCTAAGTGTCCCGGTTTGTTGCATTCGAAGCATTTACCTATACGAGAAGGAAATTTGTTGTTAGATCGATTCTTAAAATATTTATTCATTTTGATTAATTTTGATATTCTTCTAGAGAGGTGTGCCACTTCTCTAGAGACATCATCTTCACTATCCGAGGAGGATGAATCGTCAATTGCTCCCTTGAGAGATATGGACTTTAATTTTTAGGGTGGCTCCTCGGTTGCCTTTGAGGATGCTTTTTCCTTCTCCTTAACCTTCTTCTCATGAACTTTGAGCTTGCCAATAAGTCCATCAAGAGTGACAGTAGATAGATCATGTTCTTCTTTGATGGCTGTAGCTTTAGGTTCCCAAGCCGGCATCAAAGAGCAAAAAATTTTATAGCATATCTCTTGATTCTCCAAGACCTTGTCAAGACCATGCAATTTATTTATAATATTAGTGAACCGAGAAAACATAGAGTTAATAGATTCACTTGGAAGAATTTTAAATAATTCATATTCATGCATGAGTCCACTAATCTTAGACTACTTCACTTGGGGTGTTTCCTCATGGGTAATGCATAACTTCTCCCAAATTTCGTGTGCAGTTGCACATGTAGAAACTCTCTTATATTCATTGGGGGTAAGACCACAAATTAGTATATTCATGGCCTTAATGTTAAGGTTAGCTAGTTTCCTCTCATCCTCGATCATTTCACTACTAAGCTTCTTGACATATTTTTTTCTCCACAATGTCTAGGATATCAAGGTCAATGCATTGCAAATAAATTCTCATCCTAGCTAGGCAAAGTTGCTACCTGTGAAAAGGGGTGGCCTAGTGGTGGATTGTCCTTCTAGCATATGCATATTCATAGAAGCCTCCATAATGATCTTTTCTCTAAGGGGTTTAAGCCTAACAATAGTAAAGACATTGCTCTGATACTAATTGAAAGGCCCTAGAGGAGGGGGGTGAATAGGGTTTATAGACAAATAATATGCAATTAAAAGATATTCCAACAAACCATACTCAAATATGAAATGCAATTACAATAAAAGAGAGTAGGGATAAAGATAGTTAGCCAATTGATGACATGCAGTATGTTCATGAGGTTTGGTCCGCTAACCTATATCCTCGCTCCCCACTCTCGAGAAGAAATCCACTACACACCCGGTTTGGAAGCCAGAACTTCTTCTACACAATGATTGCCACCGAGATCTCACAACCACACAATAGATCTCCACGAGATCAAGCTCACAATAGTAGAAAATCAAAGAGAAACTCTCTCTTTACAGTAGCCCTATGGCAAGAGATAAGATTGCAATTGAAGCTTGGGATGTGGGCTTTGAAATAGTGAAAGCAAATGAAAGTTGAAGCTCTTTGAAAACAATAAACTCAAACACAAGAGATTTGCAATGAAAGCTTGGTTACCTAAGTAGTTGGGGTTGTTGGGTATTTATAGGAAGAGAAAACAACAGCCAAAACCCCAAAGAACCAGTGGAAATCACCCAAAAACCAAGAAACAGATTCTGAGAAAAACTAACCGTTAGACTGCTTATCAATCGACAGATGGGAATCATTAGTCGACTGACGAGGTGAATGTTGTATTCAAATACCAGCTCATCAGTCGACTGATGATCATTTTCAGTTGACTAACGATTCGTCAGTTGACTAGTCAGTTGACCAAAACATAATAGAAACTTTTGATGATTGCAGACAGTTTAATCAGTCGACACACAGTCGACTGATAACAGGTTATCAGCCTGAATCGATTTTGAAATTGACTTTCAAGACTCTGTTAAAAATAGTAAATAAACTCCAAAAAAATATAAAACTTTGGGAATAGTTTATAAACATTTTGATAAACTTGTTTAAAAAGGAATTTTGCAAAAATGACCTCTTATATGTGAAAATCATCATTTTAGCAAAAGTACCAAAATACGAGTTTTGAAAGTGTACAAGTATGATATCCCATGAGCTTCAAATGTAATCAATAAACTACTTGCCTACATTAAGTACTAGAGAGAAAAATAAAATAGCAAATATCCCTCACATAGAACTACATGACTTGAGTCTTGATATTTGTTCTTGAGTAGATGAAGCTTCTTATGCATATGGTGCTCTTGAAAGCATTGCTTCATCACTTTGCCTCCACCTCCTTGGATGTTATCGTTATAGCTCATTTTCTATCCAATCCTCCATATAAGGTGCTAATGATATGTAATCTACAATATAGCTCAATAAACAATTAGCACTAATAATGGTTTTTGTAAATCATCATCAAAATAAAGGATCTAACAATGAGTCTTCCCTCTCCAAAAGAGCCTAACGGCGGCGACGACAAGCTCTCCCCCGTCTGTTAGCCCGAGCCTCCACTTCCTATGATGGCCTGAGTTACTATTCAGGCCTAAGGCGAGCCAGATAGGAACAAAAAGTTCCCAATTTTTACGGACCAAGTCGATCACGCGAGCCTACCTATTCAGGCGGGTTCCCTTAGATTGGCAAAGTTCCTAAAAGTTGTGAACTTATCGTTCCAGGCGAGCCTGACATTTCAGGTGAGCCCCTCTCCAGCAGCCGAGTTCCCCACTTGGGCAAACAAAACAACTCAAGTGGGCCCACCAAAGCAGGTGGGCTTCGTTCTTCAAGACATCTACCCAAATCAGATGAGTTATCCAGATCAGGTGAACCCCATTATAGAATATCATGTCTCCATGATATTATTTTGATGATAATAATTTATACTATGTATGTTATACAAATGCACTAACATTTATATGCATCTTTCAACATCAAATATGATCAAGTGCAAGATGAGTTCAAGGCATTATAAAGTAAAGAAGATGAAGAACTTATACATAAATGTAAATTTTTACATTTTTTACTTAGAATTATTGTACAAGCCTTGATCACTCATCCACACACACATAGTAATTAGAACACACTAACACATGCTTAGTGTGTTGGTTAACTATAAAAATTCCCTATGTTAACCATTAGAGTTTATAGTTAATAATTGAGTGTCAAAATATTGAATTCATATCATTTTTATCCCATATTGGTCAACTAATTAGAATCGTAGTCGACTACTCTAGCCTATGACTGAAATATAAGTTTCTGTCAATTTACAGTGTAGTCGACTAATCTACTTTATAGTCGACTACTAGAGGTAAAAACAAATTCTTTAGTTTCTGTAAAGTTTCTGTTATTTTACAGTATAGTCGACTAATTGACTTTATAGTCAACTACTGAAGACAAAATCTGTTTTTCAAGTTTCTGTCAAAATTCTGTCTGATTACAGTATAGTCGACTAATGACCATTATAGTCGACTACTAAGAAATTTTCTGACTTCACAGAGTCTGTTTAAACTCAGTGTAGTCGACTACTTTGTCTTGTAGTCGATTATAGATACAGTTTTTTTCAGAATTCAAAGTTTGAATTAATAACAGTTTATAGCCATTTTTAAACATTATTAAAGTTTAAATTTTGTCTTTTCCAGGACTATATAAAGGTTATCTATTCGGAAAAATGCAACAAAAATACATGCCCATAAGCTTCAATCTTTGTGCATTTTTCAAGAGTTAAAAATTTTAGATTTTACTAAGTATTGAGAAAAAGATCTTTTCTAAAATTGCCTTTGATCATCATTCAAAATACAAATTATTTAGGTAATTTACAGAGGTTAAAATTA
This sequence comes from Asparagus kiusianus, assembly GCA_022839385.1. Classification (NCBI taxonomy): domain Eukaryota; kingdom Viridiplantae; phylum Streptophyta; class Magnoliopsida; order Asparagales; family Asparagaceae; genus Asparagus; species Asparagus kiusianus. The sequence goes on from BQKN01000579.1 coordinate 16,729, forward strand.
TTCCTAAGCCACTACTAAACAACACTACAAATCAAGGCTTATAGGAATTAAGTTGTTTGATTCAAGGAAAGTTCTCTCGATTTGAAAGAGGTTGATCTCTTGGGTTAGAGATTGGTGTGAAATTGACAAAGTGTTGTCAATTGGTGTTGCAATTTGTAGAGACTTGCAAATTGGTCAGGTTTGATTTTAATTTTATACTTGGTTTAAAATTATAGTGAAAATCTCAAACGGGATTTTCTTGAGGACTGGATATACACCAGATTGGTGGAACCAGTATAAAATCTCTTGTTTATGATTGTGGTTCTTTGAGATTATTGTCATTCTTTATTGTAATTTATTATCTACTTTGCATATATTTTAAAAGAACACTATTCACCCCCTAGTGTTCTAGTGTCTCTATTTCAGATCCTACATTTGGTATCAGAGCAAGGTGAAAGATGGCATCAACAAATACATCATAATTCAAATAAGGTCATTCTACAAATCGTCCATCAATGTTCGATGGATTGAACTACAACTATTGGAAGTGCTGAATGAAGATTTACCTTCAATCAATTGGCTACGAACTTTAGAACATTGTGGAAACAAGATACGCGAAGCCATCAACTCCATTTTTAGAATGGACTACTTCACAAAGAAATAATACAAATTTGGATTCTAAAGCAATGAACGCATTGTTCTGTGCTCTTGACAAGAATGAGTTTAATAGGGTGTCAACGGCCACATCTGCATACGATATTTAGCACACACTCGAGGTAACTCATGAAGGTACAAATAAGGTTAAAGAATCTAAAATTTCTGTTCTTGTACACAGATTCGAATTATTTAAGATGATGGAAAACGAGACAATTGGAGAAATGTTCACAAGATTCGCTAACATCACAAATTCTCTCATTGGTCTTGGAAAAACATACACTCAAGTGGAGATGGTAAGAAAAATACTCCGATCACTCACTCCAGAATGGGAAAAGAAGGTTACCGCAATCGAAGAAGCAAATGATTTGTTAATTCTTATGGTTGAGAACCTTATCGGAAACCTCATGGCTTATGATGTTCAAATTGAAGATAGAAAGAATGATGATGAAATAAAGAACAAGAAAGTGCTTGCATTTAATGCTACTTTTGATAAAGAAGATTCGGAAGATGATGAAGAAATGAGCATGTTTGCACGCAAATTTTGAAAATTCATAAAACAAGGTAAGTACAAATCAAAAAGTTCAAATTCAAATAACTTACTTTATTTCAAGTGTAATAAACCAGGGCATATGAAGAAAGATTGTCCATTGTTTAAAAGTAAACAAAAGTCAAATTACTTCAACAATTTCAACAATTTTCAAAACAACAAGAAAAGGAAGGCCTTGGCAGTTACTTGGGATGACAGTGATGATTCATCTTCAGATGAAGAAATTAAAGAAAATGAAAGTGCTCATATGTGCTGTAGGCGTTAAAAAATGCTGAAGGATATCCAAATACAGCTCAAAAGGAAATCATCCAAAAAGTCAAAAGAACACAAGTATGAGCTGTCTCGCCGTGCGAGACAGTCTTTACTGTCTCGCTGGGCGAGACAGACTTTTACTGTCTCACCCACGCGAGACAGTCTTCACTGTCTCGCCCACGCGAGACAGTCTTTATTGTCTCGCCGGGCGAGACAGTCTTTACTGTCTCGCCGGGCGAGACAGACTTTTACTGTCTCGCGCACGCGAGACAGTTCTCAGAGGGTCAAAACTGCTTTGAAAACCGCCAACACGTGGCCACTAACTGTTCAAGAACATGGGGAACGTCGTGGGCGAGAATCACGCTGACAACTGCCAAAATAACGGAGTTTAAGATGTGGGAAGGCAGTTACAACAAAAACTGCCAGACAGTTACTATTCTCGAGACAGCGTTTTACTGTCTCGCTGGGCGAGACAGCAAATTTACTGTCTCGCTGGGCGAGACAGCAAACACTGTCTCGACCAGCGAGACAGTAAACACTGTCTCGGAAGACAGTTTTCCTCCAGGGCTATAAATACCCCCTGTAATCGGTTTTTTTAAAAGAGTTGGATCCAGAGGCTGACC
>BQKN01000580.1:8222-29970 GCA_022839385.1 Asparagus kiusianus
TTATAATCATTTATCATACTATATTCAAATTTTTGGGGTTTTACATTAATTAAACTTAAAAAAATTTCATTGTTATCTTGATAAATCTTCTCATTATCCCCGCGAAATGCTAAACCATTTTTAGCAAGTATTTTTACAACAACAAGTATTCTTAATAATACTTATCTCCAATGTTCTCTCTCTTTGTTTAATGTTTCTTGCATACTTTTATCATTTGTTTTAATACTACACAATCTCATTTCCAATTCAATCCAATTTCTCATGCAACTTATGTGCTCATTACTCCCTTCATGACTTTGAAGTCTATGACTAAGATTCTTCCAATTTTTAAATCCTTCATTAACCAAAGAACCCATTTGATTCTTGTTTCCATCTTTTCTAAATAATTTGCAACAAAATCAAAATACCACATTCAAAGAAGCTGAATATATTAGCCATCTCCTATCATGTTTCTCTCCATTTAACCATTGTCGAGTGTAATGAGCGGAAAAGAAATGTGTGCCTTCATTATCTTTAGGAAAATCAATAACAATTCTTTTGGGTCATCTTTCTACTAAAAGATCTCTTAATTTTTTTTATCAATATTACCCCAGTTTGCTGGATCGTCAACATTCATATTTTTATTGACATTCTCAATCCTAAGTTAAGTAGGTTCTTCAATGTTTCTATCACTTTTGCAGGTTCTTCAATATTCATATTGTGTTCAGTAGGTTCTTCAATATTTATATCATTTTTCTGTTCTTCATTTTGATTTTCTTCATTATTATGTTCTTCGTTATCATGCTCTGTATGTCTACTACTAAAAACTTATTCAGCGCTCCTGCTTGAGAATTTTCCAATTTTTCTAATTTTTGTTTCTTTTTTCTTTTTTTTATATCCAGAACTATACTTTCTAGGAAGCATGATGAATGTTGAAAAAATATTATCAATCAACAATGCAAATTTCAGATCAACAAAAATTATATACAAATACTAAAATACATAAGATCAACAAAAATTATAATTTATAAAGTTATAAAATTACCTTGAATTTGAATAGCTTCACTTCAAACAAATTTCAGATTAATACGCTTGAATCCTAAAAGATGCACTTTTATCTCTTCTTCCTATTTAATAAACAATTAAATTGTGATCCAACAACAGTTAATTGACATAGACATTGTTTTCCATAGTTAATTGGAAATTCTATGTAAAATTTATTATAAAATTACTTCTGACATCAAAATGTGTTCACATAAATTTCCCTAGGATGATCGCCCCCCCCCCCCCACCCCACCCCACCCCACCCCACTCTTGATTTTTTTTGTGTTGTGCGGCGAGACAAGGACGAGAGGAAGAAGAGAGGTCACAGTGAGAGAGAGACCTAGGGTTTTCTCTCTCTTTTTTTTTTTGTGAGAGCGGCGAGATAGGGACGGGAGGAAGAGGCTGACGAAAGATAAGGTAGAGTTTTGTGTATTTATAGGAATTCTTTATGCTATTAGAATCCTCCAACAATTTTGCACAAAAATCCTCTTACCTTTCCATATATATATATCTATCTAAAACTTAGAATTATTACATTGGGGGCCCCTGTTTTTTGGGACCCCAGGCGAAGACCTCTCCCGCCTATCCCATGGGCCAGCCCTGAAGAAAATATAACCTCATGCCTTCATCCGCAAGAAAACAAATAAAATATTAAAGCTTTATAATTTTGGAGTCCATATACCTAGAATAATGAAGAGATCAAATGGTCTTAAAAAAACGTCATATTCCAACGATGATGTTGGGCAAAACAAAGTCCCGAGATTACAATATAAAGACTTAGAAAATTATATGGGAATAAAATAGATTACGACTTACCACCTAACGAGCAGCAAGGAAAGGGAAGAGTTAGCTTCTCACATTTTCGTTGTCAATATTCCATTTAGAAAACAATAGGTAATTTTCTACGACTCGAGGTTGGGGCTTGAAGTCCATATGTCGAATGAACATGGAAATGGAAAAAGACACTCAAAACAGAACATCTAACTCTAATATTGATGTTGAAGGAGCAAAATCCAAGTATTACTACATGTAGTCGTTATTAGACATTACAATATTTGTGCTATTTATCGGCTGGACTAAGATAACCTAAAGTCCTTGCATCAAAAAAAGAAGGAAAAATTGCTTCAAGGCCCCAAAAATAGAGTTTTCAAGTGGCCCAGCTCCATGTACTTTGACCCATATGCTAAACCCCTTAAAATCCAAAAAATTGTGACCGAGCCCCAAGTTACCTTCTCTCACCCGTATTTATAGTCAAAGACCCGAAAATACCCCTGACTTTCTCTTCCAACCTCGAAACGAGCCCCGATTGCTGGAGATCGATCCCCGTCGTAATTAAGGTGAGGTGATGACGGTTTTGGGGGGAAATTTTGGCGGGTTCCCTCCATTATATCTCCTCATAACCCACTCTTCTTTGCTTCGAGATCATTTATGGTGTAAAGGGCACATTTATGAACTTAGGGCTTTTGATCTTCAACAATCCGCTTGTCCTAACGTACCCTTCATAAATCCTCTTAAATCCCCTTTATTTATGGCAGATAAACCCCTGATTTGTATGATGTCCTTGGGTGAGAAAGCAGTGTTCTCAAGGATAACGTGTGCAACCTCTTTTTTTTAGTTGAACTTTGACATGACTGAGAGCTTGAAGGTTCCATATGACATGTTAAGTCTGGTGTATAAATCTAAAAGGATCCCTGATCTAAGTTTTGAGATTGAGATCGAGGAAGATATGAAGTGTATGGGGGAGCTCAACTATAATATCAGGTGTCTGGAGATCCATATCTGAGCTACTATAGATGTAGATGTTTCCAAATGTCAGAACACCCAGAAGGTACCTCTTGAAATATAAGTTATCTTTAAATTTTTGAAAAGTTGTGAATCGTGGGAGTAAAATATGGAGAAATGAGTAGCATAGCAAATTGTTTTAGGTTAAATGGTAGCTGTTAAATGTCATATGTTAACTATCATCACACGGTTGTTAAGCTTTATAGTATATGTGTTAACTTTTAAAGATGCAGAATTTAACTACAAGTTGTGATCATTATTTTAGAAAAAATATTTATATTTGTGCAGTATTATGAATACATTGAAGCTACAGTTTATTGATAGCACTTCTGTCACAAATCATAGTTCAGAAAGAATTCTCAATGATAATCCCAGCGGTAACATTATAGTGCGATCTGATGACATTGTTAACAACACAGTAATGGTTCCTAGTTGGTGGCACAATGCATTAACTGAAGAGGGTCAAGAATTTGAAAGTGTTGAGGAATTAAGAATGGCGTTGACATACTATTCTATGGTCAAAATGTTTGATTATGAATTTAAAAAGAATGAACCAAAACGTATCCGTGCATATTGCCGATATAAAGAAACTTACGAGTGCCCATAGATGTTGTTTGCTTCACTTGTTAAGAATGAAAAGAGACTTTCGATCAAGAAGTTTGTTAATGAACACACTTATGGGCAGCACGGGCAAAATGCAGGTCGTTCAAGGTCATCTCGTAAATTCATTACAATGCAGTTGCAACCACTCCTGAAGGTCTATCCAGAAATCCGCCCCGTTGATGTGCAAAGGGAGTTCCTCACAAACTACAGCCTTAGAATTGATTACGGTAAGATTTGGTGGGGGAAAGAGAGCACATGAGAAGTTGTACTGGAATATATATGAGTCGTATGATCAACTACGATGGTAAATTTTCTGCTTTATTATTACAATGATTGTTAACTTACACTGATAACATGTTAAGTCTGTTTCTGATCATGTTTAGCTACAACTATAACATGTTAACTTTCAAAGTTTGTTTGTTAAAACACAAACTTAACATGTTCCTTATACAGCTTCATTGATAACATGTTAACTTTCATTGATAACATCGATAACATGTTCTTTGTTAAGTTTTTTTGATAACATTGATAATATATTAACTTTCTTTGTTTTCTTGTTAAGTTACACTAATAACATTTTACCTATCTTTGTTAGATTATTAAGTTGCAATGATAATATGTTAACTTTCTTTGTTCGCTTGTTAAGTTATACATAAAGCATGTTAACTTTCTTTATTGGCTTGTTAAGTTACACTGATAACATGTTACATTTCTTTGTTAGGTTGTTAAGTTACAATGATAACATGTTAACTTTCTTTATTAGGTTGTTAAGTTATACTGGTTATATGTTAACTTTTACCGCTAGATTGTTAAGTTACACCGATAACATGTTAACTTTCTTTGTCCGCTTATTAAGTTCTACCCATAACATGTTAACTTTGGATTGTTGCTTGTTACTTTTCTAGGTATGAGCGCATGGTTAAAGAGAAAAATCCTAACAGCTATATACATGTTGAACAGAATGAGGGAAGGTTTTCAAGACTTTTTGTTTGTTACGCTGCATGCATCAATGATTTCTTAAGTGGATGCAGACCCCTTCTATTTTTGGATGGTATATTTTTGAAGGATCGATATAAAGGTATACTCCTTTCTGTCATAGCATACGATGAGGACCAAGAGATATTTCCCTTAGCATATTGTATATGAAATCAGGAGAATTTGATGAATTGGAAGTGGTTCGTTCAAGGTCTATGGTCCATATTTTATGAGAGGGCTGACCCTTATAATCGTCCTCACCAATTGATTATAATTTCTGATGCGGACAAAGGAGTTAAAGAATCAGTAAAAGAATATTTTCCAGAAGCTCTACACTCAAGGTGTATTCTACATCTCGTTGAAAATTTCAGCTTAAAGCTTAAGGACTTGGGCATGAAATCGAAGGACACTCATGTTTTGGGTAACTTGCTCCAAGCTGCTTGTTATAAATACACAATAGGAAAATAGAATGATTATATGAAAGAGATATATGACATTGATCCAAGGGCATACAACATTGCTGTGAACTACTCTCCTGATCAATGAGCAAATGCATTCTTTCCGAGAATAAGGTAACGTTATACATCTTTTCTATATCTACGCTCATGTATGAACTTGTTATGTGTAGTATGTTAACCTTAACTGGTAAATTAATAACAAAAGGCTTGTAAGCTGTTAACTATATTCGATTATTTGTTAACTGTTATATGCAACCTGTTAACTATATTCAATTTTTGTTAACTTTTATATGTTACTTGTTAACCATAACCAATTATATGTTAACTCTTATTTTTAAATTGTTAATTATAAAACCTTATATATGAACTGTTAACTATAACTGTTAATGCTCTCCTAATATAATTTCAGGTATGGGCACTTAACATCTAATGTCGCTGAGTCTTTTAATAATTGGATAAGGGAGACCAGAATGCTACAAATTCTACAAATGGTTGAACATATTCGTAAACAAATAATGGCCCGGATGAGTAGTCATCGGGTACTTGTAGAAAAATGGGGTTGATATCTCTGTCCAAAAGCAGAGATGGTGCTTAAAGAAAATATAGAAAAATATCATCCATTGGTTGTTAAACAAGCTACAAATGACATATTTTAAGTGCAATCACATAAAACTACATGGGTAGAACTAGAGAAGAAGACATGCACTTGCCGTGCTTGGGACGTCATGTGAATTCTGTGTAAACATGCATGTGCAGTCATCTTGTACATGAAGAGAGATATTTATCAATATTGTGATTGGTTTATGTCTATAGAAGCATTTAAAAAGAGCTATGAGCTGATTCTGTATCATATACCAGATTATGAGAACCGAAGTGTGCTAAAGGATGAGATCGTGTTACTTCCACCACATACTACAAAAAGAAAGGGAAGAAATAAAACACAGCATATCAACAATAGAATAGTTTTCAAACGGCCTTTGAAATGCTCTCAATGCCGCACCGAAGGGCACAACCGAGCAACTTGTAATGAACCGATTACCGATTGATATTAGGATTATGAAACACTTTTGGGTAATTTTGTATGTATGAAATAGTGTGTGTATATGAACTAAAATACTTTGGTATATGTGTGAACTATAACCAAAATGTGATATAAAAATGATGTACAAATTTGCCCCCCTTAACTATTGAAATACTTATGTATGTCATCAGCTGGGTATATGAATGTTCTCATTTACCATGTTAACTGTAATATATAGCATGTTAATTATAATACATAACATGTTAACTATAATATATACCATGTTAACTATAATATATAGCATGTTAACTATAATATATACCATGTTAACTGTAATACATAACATGTTAACTGTAATATATACCATATTAACTGTAATATATACCATGTTAATGTTAGACCCTGGGGGGGTGATTAGGGTCTTATGCTAATCTAATCCGATTTTATGCCAATTAAAACTTATTAACAAGTTATCCTAGCAAGTATGAAATACAACATGATATGTGAGCTAGGATAAGCAATATGAACAATAAGATATATCTTATATGATAAAATATATATGTAAGGATATGTAAACAAACACAAAGGGAAACAATATGAACTAGATAGTGGATGATATAAATAATGAGCTATGGACAATGGCAACAAGAAATATAAACATAAGATTAAGTGTGCCAAAGCAAACTCAAACACACGATATGATCACGGAGTTCGGACCTTACGTCCTACGTCTCCGCTCCCCACTCCCGGGGAGAAATCCACTATTACAACCGGGTTTTCTATGCTCACCCGAATAATGTTTACAACCACACTATGTCGGTTTTTAACGCTCACCGATCAACGTATACACTCACACTCACAATGTTGGTTTTCAACGTTCACCGATCAATGTTCACTCCTTACACTCGGTTTTCTAGCTAACCGAAAACTTTACAATCTCACAATTATAAAATATAAATGTGTTCTCTATAATAGATGAGAACACAATGAAAGCTCACACTCAATTATTACAACTCACCACAACCTAATTATACAATGTATATAAATACAATAAGCTCAAGTGGGTGTGTGTAAACAATGAGTGAAATCAAAACAACTAAACTCAATTAAAATCTAGCATATAGAAATTATGAACAAAATAATAAATAGCTAGAAATAGAGTTTAGGAATTCTTCTCTGAAAAAACAAGATGGAGAGATGAATTAAAAGGAAGCTCAAACAATGTAGATGATCTCCTCCACTTGTGAACCAACCAAAATAGCTTTAAACCAAACTTAAACTCCTGTTAAAACTTTTTGTAAAACTTGTTTAAAACATCCCATTAGTTTCTAGGATAGAAGGGGGTTTAGGGGTTTATATAGGAAGAGGAAGCAACAACAAAAACCCCAAAGGAAAAGACCAAAAAGCCCAAGAATCAGAAATCTGATTCTGTACCAAAAGAGCCATTGGGATAAACGGCGGTCAACCGCGACGGTCGACCGCGAGCAACAAAAACTACAGAAGAGACTCCAAAGAGTTTGGCGGTCGACCGCGAGAATTTTAGCTTTGACGGTCGACCGTGATGGTCGACCGTGAGAGTTTCTGCTGCCTACTATGCAATAGACTTAGGCGCGGTTGACCGTGGCGGTCGACCGTGAACTGATATATGAAAATTACAAGTTTTAAAAACTGTTTTTAGGACTTTTGAAAATATGTTAAAAATAACAAATGAAGTCCAAAAATTATAAAACTTTGGGAAATGTATATAAACATGTAAACGAACATGTTACAAAAGGAATTTTTCAAATTGCATTTCCTATTTGTGAAATATCATCATTTTGCAAATAAGTCCAAAACGTGAAAAAGTAAATACATGAATTTTGACATTTTGGCTAAACTATGTTTTAAAACTTTGCACAATGATTATATAGACTTAATAAAGTATGTATTTAGTGATAGTTAAGTCTATGAACCAATAAAATAATATTTTCACAAATACAATAGAACATGAAACATATGAGTATGTATATAAAAATATATTTATTTCATATCTAAGTGTTTAAACCAAATCACAATAATAAATATGAAATATGTAATTTCATATTTATAAACATAAAAACCAAAACTTATGTTGTATATATATATGACTACATATATATACAAGAAAACCAATAAAATATGTGTGTATATGATATTAAGCTTAGAGTATCTAACACACATAATATAAAACCTAAACTAAGATTACCCAAGCCGATCTTGATCTTCAATAAGCTTGACTTGGTACACTATGCGGATGAAGCTTGAACTTGATCTTTAACTTTGAATTGCAAGGGCTTCAACCCGACATTCCGCCAACCTCCATTGGATATGATCGTTGAAGCTCTATTCCATCCATCCTCCAACTCGTTATTTGTCTAGAATAAATACAAAAACACAAACACTAGACAAACAACATTAGTCATAAACCGTTTGTTAAACATCATCAAAACAAGAAGGCCAACAGTTAACAATAATAAATAGCATGTTAACTATAATATATCGAGTAGTTCCGCCTTTCGTGTCGACTGGCATGTGTCGACTCATCTTGGTTTGTTGTTGTCTCGTTTGGTCCGTCTTTCGTCTCGTCTCGTCCATCTGTTTAGTCATCCCGTCTGGTTTGCTGTCGAGTCATCTCATTCTGGTTTGTTGCCAACTCATCCTAGTTTGTTGTCATCTCATTTGGTCCGCCTTTCGTCTCGTCTCGTCCATCTGTTTAGTCATCTCATCTGGTTTGCTGTCGAGTTGTCTCATCCTGGTTTGTTGTCGACTCATCCTAGTTTGTTATCGTCTCGTTTGGTCTGCCTTTCGTCTCGTCTTGTCCATCTATTAACTTATATCTGTAGGCTGTTAACTATATTGAATTATATGTTAACACTTATTTTATACTGTTAACATGATTCCCTTAACTATTAACTATTAATTAACACGCATCTCCTGTTAATAATAAGACATTTTTTATTAATTGTATATCACACTCCTTGTATAACACCGTTATCCTTTTAACTATAATCCATAAGTTAACATGTTAACCATAAGTTAATGTCAATCTACAAAGTAGTTTCGTATAAGTATCACATTACCCACAGATTTTGGAAAATTTATACAAGAAAAAGGGTAAAGATTGTTTTTTGTTGTATAGCTAAGATTCTTCCTCGGCCTTTACAATTGTGGTTGATGCATCGTCCTTTAATTCCGAGTCATCTGCGTCTAGTGTGCCCTTAAGCCTTTTAAATTCACGACCTTCTATTATCAGCTCGGCTACAAGCCTTGCACATACTACTTGCGATGAATCATCAATAGGCGTAACATGTAGTACATCACCTTTTTTGAGAATAGCCCGTACATAAAGGTAAACTTATATTCCACAGTCATAGCTACAAATCAAAAAATATGAAATATATTTGTGGTTAGTTTGGTTAGGAAAATTCTTTAATAAATCAATGGTGTTCAGTTCCAACAAACCTTCCCTTTTGAGGCTCACATAGAATTTCTTTATATCGGTATGTCCTCTAGACTTTTTTAGGATCAAATGCAGCCTTCGTATGGTCCGTGAAGTTGATAATTTTATTAATAGGCTCAATGTAAGCATTGTGAGTTACCGAGCTATAGTGTAGAGCTTCACATTCATCCAATCTAACTTCGAGACAAAGCCAATGGTCATGACGAACGATTGGAAAAATGAGTATTGATCAGCTAGCGGCAATATGATGCTGTATATATACTTCATATAGTTGCTGTAGATGAGGACGATCACCATAGAGTGAATGCTGTTTTACAAAAATAAGTCAATAAGCAGAAGTAATATTTACAAAAATAAGTCAATAAGTCAATAACTGTTAATATGTTAACAACAATAGTTTACATGTTAACTGTTATAGTTAATGTGTTAACTGTTATAGTTAACGTGTTAACTGTTATAGTTAACGTGTTAACTGTTATAGTTAACATGTTAAATATTATTGATAACATGTTAATTATTGTAGGTTGCATGTTAACTATTGTAGATTGCATGTTAACCATTATTTATAAACTGATAACTTTCACAACAGATATGTTAAATGTAAAAGTCATCCGCATGTTAACTATAATTTGTAATGTGATACCCGACCGCTGTAACATACAAAGTTGAGTATTTTGAGTAACAATCTTACGCAGAAAAATAATGACACGATCACATACTGCTTGTTTAGCACAACATTTTCAGGCAACTGTAACCATGACCGTAATCTGTCTAAGATCGTCTCGGTTACCTATAATAAAAATACAAATGTTACTCTTTCAAATCATAATGACTAACTCACTCAATATGTAACGTGCTTAAAGATTATGTTACTTTGTCATCGAGCATTCCCCCTCGGAGCAAATAGAGTAGTCCCGTCCTTGTAATCATGCTGTTATCTGTTACGATGACATCCACGTGCCTTAAAAGCAATAAATTATAGTTAGGTTGCGGGTTAAAAAGCTATAGTGCACCATGTTAACATCTAAGAACTAAAACATAACACATTACATTCAAAATAACAATTATAGCGGAGGGTTAACAGCTAAATCATGAAAGTTAACATCTAAACGCTGAAACATAGCAAGCAGCTAGTAACGTTCATAACTTATTGAAGAGAGTTAACATTAAAATACTAAACGTTAAAATCTTAATAATGTAAAATCAGCACTTACTGGCTACATTTTTGGTTGCAGTAATGCGTGAGCCATTTGTTCTCCTCAGTTGTGAGTTAAGCTGGCACATCGCTTGGTATTCTGTAGTTATGTACAAAAGCCCCATCTCTATCCAACACACGTAAACTAAACATGCCTACATCAGGAATACTCTCATTCGCCTACTTTAAAGCAGCATGATCAACATCAGTCAAATCCGTGCTTTTTAACAAGTCCCACTTGGTAACGCTGTCATCATGATAAACTGTTATCTTGTTAACCTTGTCACTGACAACAATTGGTTCATCTTTGTGCCCTCTTCCTTAGATTTTGGTTTCTTTTCCTCGGTGAATGGTGATGCAACCAGTTTACTTTTCTTGGTTGCTCTTGTGCCTGGAGCTCTACTCCTATAACCCACATATTTTTTACTCACCGTCTTCCTCGACCTCTTCATGATATTGCTGAGTGGAATATCCTCAGGCCTACCTTCCTCCTCCTGCATAGTCGTATGCACATCTTCGCATGTCTAAAATTTTGTCTCCTCTGCCAAATCAGATCTATTCTCAACCAACTGCTTGGCCTCTTCATTATTGCTCTTATCATCTCTCTCTTCATTCTTGTCCTCTTCGTTCTCAAATACGAACTCATTATTAAGGTTTTCTCTATCGGCCTCCTGCTTGTCCTCTTCATCCATGGTTTTTATTCTTTTCTTCTGCTGTGCAATAAGCTTCTTTACATTGTCCTTTAAAACTTCATGATCTACTATGTCACTAGATCCCTCGAACCCCTTAACCTTTTCATTAAGTCTACGAATCTCGTTCATGAAGGTTTGACAATACATTTTCTTGGAGTCCCTCAATGCACGACATATTCTCTAGTTCAATTTAGCAGCATTTTTCTAAAATTTCAGCTGCTCCTCAAATGATAACACATCAATCTCATATTTCCTTTGGAAAGCATCATCAATGGCTTTTGATATAATCTATAATTTAGAAAAAAATAGTTAACATGTTTTTTATAAAGTTTAACAGTTAAAGGCCTACAATTAACACATACAACTTAAATCCAGACAGTTCACATGTATGCACTAATTATTAACATGCAATCTGAGAACTTACCAAACCTATTGACGGTCTCTTCTTATTTTCCTTCTCTTCTTCCTTTTTTTCACCTTTCTTTTCTTATCCAATCTTCATCCTCCTATCTGCTGCTTTCTTCTCCTTCCTAAATTTTCCCGACGAAGACCATATCTGCTTCTTTGCTACGAGTGGTAGGCGTGGTTGAATCCCTTTAGTTCTAACCTGTATTGAATCAGCTTCCCTCATCAATGGCCTTCTGAGTGGATATTTTTCTACCAATGTGCCAAATTCAACAATTGGTTTCTGTACAACAGTAATGCTAGCTTTTCTAGCCTTGGCAACTATTGTGTCCTTTCGGATAGATCCAAACTTCTCACCGATCATCACCAAGTTAGTGAAGGGTGACTTGAATCTATTACTCAGGGCATATCTTCTAATCCCCGTCATTTCATAGTACCAGAGCTGCAAACAAATAGTACCAATCTTTTAAACATGAATATAGATAACATGACTGAACTAAAATATAGTTAACACTGACAACACAAACTTTAACACTGACATCAATATAGTTAACATGAACCTGAATATAGTTAACGAGCACCTTAATATAGTTAACATGAACCAGTTAACCTTAATTACTTTTAACTTAAGTAGATAGCATACAGGCAAATGTTCCCATGTACAGGTTAACCACAACAATAGAAAAATTTTAATACAACTTACAGGGATCAGAGGCATGCATCCAGGCACATAGCTAACTCCTGGCTTGTTTAGACCTTCCCTAGCAATCTTAATTCCTTTCTTCATCTGATCATAAATGTATTTCCCCCAGACCACATTCCTCACTCTTTCAATGTAATCAACATATTTGAACAAGAGCCTTGGGATGTCTTGCACACTGCTAGAGCACCACTTCATCGAACATTGATAAAGTATCTACAGTAAAATAAAATCCTTAATATCCTTCTTCTTTGTTGATTCAACAAGAGATTCTAGTAGCCCTTTCACATATCGCCGCGTATTCTTTGCTGATTCTTTTTCACTTCTAGTAAAATAGTCAGCAAAATACTCCAACCAAATCCTAGGGTAAAGATCTCTATTACCGTAAATTATTTCCCCATCAATTGGGAAACCTGTGTGTTCATAAACCCAGGCCATATCAAAATTAACAATCTTTTCTCTCTCACTTTCAGCATCAGGCAGAGAAAATGCTATTTTATCTCCTACATAGCGACTCAATACAAGTTCTAGCGTGGGTCGATCTACTGCTGGGGGCCAAACATTACATAATGCTAGAATATACACCCTCTGTATGCATCCCAGTGACACCGCCGCATTCTCGGTTCGAGGACTTTCATAAAATCAGTATATGCGCTGAAACTAGCTGTAGGTCTAATTTTAGCAGCAGCACCAGACTTTTTCCTGTATTAAAATTTAACATTTAACATCAGCCTCACTTAACTTAACATCCAACAGCCAAAAGTTAACATGCAACAATAAAATGTAACAGTTATGTTAAACACTGTAACAAACAATAGCCAGACTTGTTATCCACCAATAAAACTTAACGCATGTTCTGTATAGTTCACAATGCACCAACATTAGTTTGTAACATCTATCTAAAATGGAAAATCTAACATCATCTTACTTCTTTATGAATTTCTTTGGTGCCTGTTGTGAACTTGTAATTTTCCTTTTTCTCGGTAACCCCTCTTGCATGCCCAACAAGGTCTGGGTGGCTTCATCAGTGCTGCTATTACCTGATGATGACGCATGGGATGACGAAGTCTTGGAGGGGGAGGAGGATGGGAGAGAAGCGGTACCACTGTCGGTCTTAGATGGCAAAGGGGGATCTTCGTAATTCTTGGAAGGTGAGGGGGGGATCTTCACCAGTCGACATATGCGAGTCTTATCGCTCGTCGTTCGTCGGTGCAGGTTCCTGATGTTACAGCGGAAGAGGAGGACGGTGACCTTCGTCGATTTTTTCCCATCTTCTGCTGATTTCGAGCAAGCCCTAGAGTGGAGATTTGGGTATTTCGCCGGCTCTTGTTAGCTATAGAGAGGGAAAGACACAGAGTGCAGGGGGCAGAGAGGAGAGAGAGAGAGAGAGAGAGAGAGAGAGAGAAAGCGACCCTTGATGTGAGTTGCGGAGTGGGCAGGCGCCGTTACCGACACTCGTAAACTGTGGCGATGTGGGTGTGAAGGGTAGAGTCGGGTTTTAGAAATTTACAGCTCATTCTGCTGAGCTGGGGGGCTGAAATACAATTTTACATTGTATTTTGGGTTTATACAAAGGGGTAAAAGTACAAGGGGCTGTTGCATATTGAATCTTCACTTTTGGGGCCTTGAAGCAATTTTTCCAAAAAAGAAAAAAGATAAAAGATAAAAAATTAAAAATTAAAATAATAAATAAAAAAAAGACATGACCGTAGAGAAGATTGATAATTACCGCCTATAGGCTACAGTCTATGGCTATGACTGTATATAACGGTCAACAGCTTCTAGATAGGAGAAGGGAGAAGAGAAGATTTGTTGGCTTGTGCATAGGATCGGCCTGAATCAGATCTGAAACTGAGTTGGGAAAACTGTAAACACTGTAGCAACCGAACTGCAGGAAATACAAAAAAACAGAAACTGGTGTTGCTGCAGGAAAACAAACGGAGCCTTGCTTTGATAGTTGGCCAAACAAAAACCAGAGAGAAGGAGACTGATTTTCTGGAGAACGAACAAGAGAACAAGAGAGAGAAGAGGAGAACAGAGTGTTTAATTTCGGTGGAGGAGTTTCCACCTTTTTTTTATTTTCGTTCTACTAAACTCATCAATATGGTTTACATATATATAGGATTAAGATTACAACTCTAATCTTATCCAATAACTAAAAAAAACTATCCTAACTAGTATTCAACTAAAATTAGAACTCTATCTAATAACATGGATTCAAACTAACAATTCTATTCTAACTAGGACTGATTAACAACTCACATTCTCCCCCTTAATTTGGACTAGACTTTAAGTCCCTTACACCTAGCAGCTCTCGCATCTCGATGAACTTCACCCTTGCTAGTGCCTTCGTGAGAATATCTGCTCGCTGCTCGCTCGTGCTCACGAACTCCACTTTGATCTGTCCTCGCTCAACACATTCACGAATGAAGTGAAAACGTGTGTCGATATGCTTGCTTCTTCCATGGAAAACAGGATTCTTCATCAAGGCAATCGCGGACTTGTTGTCGACGAAGAGTGTAACCGGCTTGGGCTCACTCCCAATCACCTCGCTGATTAAACTCATCAGCCACAAGCCTTGGCACGCTGTTGCAGTTGCCGCCATAAATTCTGCCTCGCAGGATGATAATACAACCGTCTTCTGCTTCTGTGATGTCCAAGTGACCAAGCTGTCACCTAGATAAAATGCCATGCCGCCTGTGCTGCGCCTGTCATCAACGTCTCCCGCAAGATCACTGTCAGTGAATCCCACCAACTCTTCATTGCCTCGACCTCGTTTGTACACCAATCCGTAGGACATAGTACCCTTCACGTACCTCAAAATATGCTTGACAACCTGTCGATGCAAAACTGTAGGGTGCTCCATGTACCTACTCACAATCCCCACGGCATATGTGATATCGGGACGGGTGTGAGTTAGATACCTTAAGCATCCGATAATGCGTCTATACTCCGTCACGTCCACCGGTGTTCCTTCAGAATCCTTTCTAAGCTTTAGCTTTGTTTCCATAGGATATTGGGTCGGGTTGCAATCCATCATGCCGAACTGACCCAAAACTTTCTTCGCATAGGCCGCCTGCCTTAGTGCAATACAATCATCTCGCTGATCCACCTCGATACCAAGATAATAGGAAAGTAATCCAAGGTCACTCATCTCGAACTCCTTCATCATTTGTTGCTTGAAAAACTTTATCTCATCCGCCCTCGAGCCCGTAACGATCAAGTCATCTACGTACACGCCAACAATGAGTGTATCCCCTCTGTTACTCCTTGTGTATACCGCCTGCTCCTGAGTGCATCTTGCAAATCCGATGCCCTTCATGCACTTGTCGAGGCGTGTGTTCCATGCCCGAGGTGCTTAGCGTAGACCATAGAGTGCCTTTGAAAGCTTGTAGACCTTGTGCTCTTGATTCTTCACAACGAACCCTTTAGGTTGAACCACATACACTTCTTCCTGGAGATCACCATTTAGGAATGCCGACTTCACGTCCAAATGGTGCACCTCCCACCTGTTCTGTGCTGATATAGCGAGGATTATTCTGATGGTATCAAGCCTCGCCACAGGTGCAAACACATCATCGAAGTCCACGCATTGCTGCTGGACGTACCCTTTTGCTACAAGTCTTGCTTTGTGCTTGAGAATGTTGCCTTCATTGTCCTTCTTCAGCTTGTACACCTATTTGAGACCAATGGGTTTGGAACCCCGCGGTAACTCCGTGAGTACCCAAGTCTTGTTCTTCTCGATGGCCTCCATTTCCTTCTCCATGGCAGTCCGCCATTCTTGATCTATTGCGGCCTCAAGATAGTTCGCTGGTTCTTCATTGATGTGAAACAACTCCTCTGCAGGGAGATCAATCACCTCCGTCTCCGCATAGATGTCCGCAAGGGATCGATAGCGTACGGGAGTCACAACTGCAGCTTCAGGGGGTCCGAACGCGTCCAAAACAGTGGGGTTCGCTGCCTCTGCAGCAGTTTCTGGACTGCCCCTTGTTTGGACTGCAGCAACAGCGGGTGTTTGAAGACTGTTTCGGCCTGCTGTTAGCTTCCGCCCTCGGTGTGCCGGCTGTCCAAACTGAACTGCAGGATATGCGCCGGTTGCTGTGCCGGCTGCTGGAGTTTCCCCTTCCGCTGTGAACACCACCCAGTTGGGTGATCTTTCGACTCCATCGGTGCTCCATTGCCATTCTTTTCCTTCCTCGAACACGACATCCCTGCTGACACGTATTTTGCTATGTTGAGGGTCGTAAAGGCGATGCGCTTTGCTTCCTTCTTCTACTCTAATGTACACCATTGGCGTGCTCCGGTCGTCGAGTTTCTTGTGTGAAGGACCTGCAATTTTCACATGCGCCACACACCCGAAAACTCTCAAGTGTTCTAGGTAGGGTTTCTTACCAAACCAAGCTTCGTAGGGTGTGTGGTCGTGCAATGCCTTGGTTGGTAGTCGGTTGAGTATGTACACCGCGTGTCTAACCGCTTCGCCCCACATCGTTCCAGGCATATGCATGCTCTTAAGTAAGCTTCTCGCCATGTCCATCACCGTGCGATTACGCCTCTCCACTACACCATTTTGCTGCGGGGTGTACGGTGCAGTGAGATGACGCTTGATGCCGTAGTCTTCACATAACTTTGTGAACTCCTTTGACAAGAACTCGCCACCACGATCCGTTCTCAATGTCTTCACCTTGTGGTCACATGCATTCTCAACCTCTGTTTTGAACTTCTTGAAGGTTTCACAAGCTTGACTCTTAGCCTTCAAAATGTATACCCACATCCATCGGCTGAAATCATCAACAATAAGAAGGAAGTATCTGTTACCCGCAAGTGTGGATGGGGTGATAGGACCACATAAGTCAGCATGTAGTAACTCCAGCGGCTTCTGAGCTCTGAAGTTTGCTTGCGAAGGGAACGGCAGTCTTGCTTGCTTGGCGACGAGGCATCCTTCGCATAATTGATTCGGGTGCAAGATCTTCGGCAACCCGGAAGCCATCCTCTTATCAGTCATCATCTTGAGAGCGAAGAAATTGACATGCCCAAGGCGAGCATGCCATAACCAAGCTGGATCGTTAATGTTCGCCATCAAACACGCCGGCTTGCAAGTCTTTAACTCTATTCTGTACAATCGGTTAGTTGAACGTGTCACCCTCATCAAGAGAGCACCGTTCCTATCAAACACCCTCAGGAACTCTCCAGAAATAAAAACTTTGCTTCCATCTTCAGTCATCTGACCAAGGCTAATAATGTTAGATTTCAAACTTGGAATATAATATACCTCAGGTAGTAGCCTTTGATCGCCGTTTTTGCACTGAAAGAGGATAGAGCCTTTCCCCTTGATCTCTACCGCGGATCCATCACCAAACTTGACGGTTCCCTTGATGTTCTCGTCGAGCTCCTTGAACTTGTCTCGGTGGCCGGTCATGTGATTGCTAGCTCCATTGTCTAGGTACCAAGTGTTGTTGTCAACATGTGCCTCCCCCGCTGTAAGTAAATCCGGCATCACCTTCTCCTCATTAAGCAAAACGGCACTTGACGATTCCTCTAACATAGCCATCATCAAGGTTGGCTCCTCGTCATATGCACGGGTGAGATGAGCCTCCTGTTCATTATTGCGGTGTTGCTTGTGACACTCTGACTGAAAGTGCCCGTGTACTCCGCAATTGAAGCATTTAATGTTGGATTTGTCTTGACCGCCGCTTGTGCTAGTCTCCCCCTCCTGGCGAGCTGCACCTCCATGGCCGAAACCACCACCTGGACGTCCTCCTCTGCCACCGAAGCCGCCTCGGCCTGCCTGGCCGCCGTGCTCTCCTCCGCGGCCTGCCTGGGCACCGTGGTGCTGCTGGCCGCTGCCGTGGTGCTGCTGTCCGCCTCGGCCTCTTTGGCCACGACCACGCCCACGACCGGCCCCACGACCTCGTCCTCGTCCGCTGCCATCATTGGTTGTAGGTGTTGAGAGGAAGCCTCCGCCGTTCTTCTTGCTCCTTGCTTGCCACTCCGCATGCGTCAACAATAGGTGATCGTCGACGTTGTTTCGAAAAACACGTGCCCTCTCCTCGTGGGCTTTGAGACGCCCGATTGCCTCCTCGAGCGTCATGTTGTCGATGTCCCCGAACTGTTCAATCGTGGAGACGATAGTAAGGAATCTCTCCGGTACCGCCCGAAGTAGCTTTCTGACGACGTAGTTCTCCTCCATCTCGCCGCCTAAAGCCCGGATCTTGTTGACGACTCCTGTCAACTTTGTCGAAAAATCGTCGACGTTATCATTCTCCTTCATCCGGAGAAGTTCGAACTCGGACTTCAAGGTCTGCACCTTCGCGTTCCTCACACGATCCGCTCCTAGGTGCATTGTTTTCAACGTCTCCCATGCCTCTTTTGCCGTTTGCTTTTCTGCAATCACCATCAAAGTCTCTTCAGGAATCCCCTGATAGATGGCCGCCAACGCCATCTGATCCTTCCTGTGTTCCACGGACACGCCTGCCGCGGGCTCAATGGCGTCCCACACGTCTTGAGCCTTCATGTAGACTTTCATCTTGATTGCCCACGAAGCATAGTTTTCCCTCGATAGCGTCGGGTATTGAAGAGTAAGAGAACCAACCTTGGTCGTCATCTTCTCTGAACTCGTCATCTCTTCAGATCTTGGTTGAATCTTAGGCATACACGGCTCTGATACCACTTGTTGGCTTGTGCACAGGATCGGCCTGAATCAGATCTGAAACTGAGTTGGGAAAACTATAAACACTGTAGCAACCGAACTGCAGGAAATACAAAAAAACAGAAACTGGTGTTGCTGCAGGAAAACAAACGGAGCCTTGCTTTGATAGTTGGCCAAACAAAAACCAGAGAGAAGGAGACTGATTTTCTGGAGAACGAACAAGAGAACAAGAGAGAGAAGAGGAGAACAGAGTGTTTAATTTCAGTGGAGGAGTTTCCACCTTTTTTTTATTTTCGTTCTACTAAACTCATCAATATGGTTTACATATATATAGGATTAAGATTACAACTCTAATCTTATCCAATAACTAAAAAAACTATCCTAACTAGTATTCAACTAAAATTAGAACTCTATCTAATAACATGGATTCAAACTAACAATTCTATTCTAACTAGGACTGATTAACAACTCACAAGATTAACTTCTTGCATTCTCATCGTTGGTTTCGTTATCAAAAAAGAAAAAAATGGCTACAGAAAATTGCCATGGAAATGTCTATGGTAGAGGTCGGTAAATTGAAGTCCTTATTTGGAATTGGAAAAAAGATTCAAACAAGAACAGCTAATTCTAATAATGACTTGACCTAGAAAATTCCAGAGATGACAATAAAACACTTGGAAAAATCATATGAGAACACGGTAGATTAACCCTCGCCACCTACAGGCTACAGGCTGCACCTACAAATATATATCAAGCAGCACATTCTCGTCGTTATCTTTTATATATATCAAAAAAGAACAGAAAAGAAATGGCTCTCTCTCTTCAGAAGAATACTATGGCTATGGTGATGTTAATAGCTTTGCTGCTTGTATCAGGGTCTGCACAGAAAATCCCTGAGTGCGTGACAAAGCTGGTGCCTTGCGCTGCGTATCTGAACTCTACGAAACCCCCAGAGAGCTGCTGCAAGCCACTCAAGGACGAACTGACCAACGATCTTCCTTGCCTCTGCTCAATCTATAAAGATGAGAAGTTCCTCAAAAGTTTCAATATTGACCTCAACTCGGTTCTTCAGCTGCCAAAGAACTGTGGAGTCCTCTCCTTCTCCATTAACAGCAGC
Source organism: Asparagus kiusianus (assembly GCA_022839385.1). NCBI lineage: Eukaryota > Viridiplantae > Streptophyta > Magnoliopsida > Asparagales > Asparagaceae > Asparagus > Asparagus kiusianus. Next base: position 28,318 of record BQKN01000580.1, read on the forward strand.
TGCTCAATTTCACCTGGTAATATTATTAGCCAGTATATATAGATCTTTTTAATTACCTCTTACTAATTATTTCTTGTTTCTGCTGAATTTTTCTTCATGCTTGTAGCTGGGGCTCCAGCTGCTCCTCCAGTTTTGTCTCATTTTCCTCCTGCTGCTGCGCCTCCAGGTACAAATATATGCTCGTAATTTAGTTTTAATCTCCGCCCTCTTAATTTGGGGATCATTAGCTTAAACCATTTTGTGCTAAATTTCTAGTTAGCTGTCTTCTGTCTCTGCTTCAACTTTGATGTGTTTCTTGCTCTCCTGGTTACATCCATGTTCGAGCTGTAGTTACTTAGTATCACTTCATTAGATTGAAAATTTTCATTTTGGAAAGGATACTTATTTCCCTTTCCTACTTAGCCTTTTTCTTGTCTTAAGATACAGGTGAAATCAAATTTGCTAGGAGGCTAGAACCACTAGACCCCACCAAAAAAAAAGGATGGAAGCGAAAACAATGAGGATTTTGGTTTATACACACCAAATATTCATCACTAAAAGTAAAAAAAAAAAAAGAAGTTTGGCTCCCTCTTCTTGGGGTAGGGATGGCTCAATGTTGGAGTAAGAAAGATGGTTTTGGAAGGAAAAGAAAAGGTGCAGTCAAACAAAAATGAAGACATTTGATTATTATAACGAAAACGATTCTCTCTTCGCCGTCGGCAGCTCCTCCAACCTACTTAATGTTACTACATATTTTTGCCAAAACAAAGATACTTTGCAAAAGGAAATAATATCAAAATAAAAGTGAAAAACCAAACCAATCATGAACCAAAGAACACATAAGATTTTATAGTGGTTTGAATAGAGATCCTATATCCACTCTTCCTTTTCTCGAAGCTTTCTCACTATGACTAGAATTCAACTAAATCAGCAGGCTCACAAAGACCGCACCCTGAAATCTACCTGAAACCAATCATCTAATCAAACTCCCACAGATGAGTAACACCTAGTATTAGTTAGTCCCAACCCTTAATTATCACTGGCTTGGTATGCCATAAAAATAAGATAACACAAACCAACCATTAAGCGCAAATTAAAAAGTTCTTACAATCCTTTTTTAAGCGAACCATTCTTCAAAAGAATTAAAGCGAAGCTCGATGAAGAAGTGGTGATGATGTTAAATTCAAGGGCAACTCTCCTCACCGAGACGATCTAAAGATGCTGAGCGCGACGAGAAAGAGTTTGTGTTGTGTGCGGCGCGGAAGCCAAACAAACAACCAACTATGATGCTTTGAGAAACCAAATCAACGAACGCCGAGAGAAAGACCAAACAAAACACAAACACCAAAGTTTTACGTGGTTCGGCGAGATGCCTACGTCCACGGGGCAAGAACGGGATGGGTTTTCACTAATAGAGAAGGAGAGTACAAATTGAGATTACAAATCGCTCAAACGAACCAACTAATCTCACCAACAAATCTCTCAATCTCACAACCAATAACCCTAACAAATAGCTCAGAAAGATCTCTCTTTCCTGTGCTCCAAAACCCCCAAAACTCTCTTATAAAACCCTCAAATCGTATTGGTATTTATACCAAAACAGAAACCCAAACAGACTGCAAATAGAAATCCAGATTTTCCAAAAAAACCGTCGTAAGTCGACTTATCAGTCTG
>BQKN01000580.1:29980-67011 GCA_022839385.1 Asparagus kiusianus
CATGAGTCGACTTATGCCAGTAAAACCAGTTTTTCCAAGTTCTTCTCTACAGTTTGATGAGGCTCATGGGATTGAATCACAAATCAACTCCTCACACAATTCCTAGAATAAAATCTCTCTCCTTTCTTAATGCAAGAACCTGTGTAAAATATGATCTCTTCCTATCTTAAATCACAAAATCTGTCAAAATGTGTTGTCACCATCAATGGTCAATTTCGACCATCGATATTCCCCATGCACCATCGATGGTGACCCTATAAACCATCGATGGGTTGAAATCTAGTTTTTAGAAATTATTGAATGTGCACTGTAGTCCATCAATTGTATAGTTGACCATTGATGGTTCCCTGTAGGCTATCGATGGTGTGATTCCTATTTCTGTTTTTTCTCCGATTATACACTGTAATCCATCGATTGATTCATGACCATCGATGGTGTTCTCATGACCTTCAATGGTGTGATGGTTGAAATCAACATGAATGTTAATTTTTGCATTGTTTCACCTCGTGCCCTTCATATACCTATTTATAAATAAAATGTATCATCTCAAACAATCATCAGTAACAAATAAGAGTTTGTTATTACTTAAACAAGTGATATTATACGAAGTACGTTCTAAACCAACAAAATCATTCAACTATGTTTTCTTCAACGCTGTTTTCCTCTCCTCTCCTTTTTACTCCTTCCATAGCCTAGCATACTAGAGGATGAAAATGACATCTACGTTATCATGGTGGTTTCCCAGATACTTCTACAAGTTTCTGACTAACTACTTCAGATACTGGTCCATTGCCTTTTACTTTTACAACTACCAAACTACTTGATATAGTGATTTATGAGTGTACCACATTTTCCTTGGCATCTACCAGAAGTCTTTTAAGGTTGTAACAATGTTCGGCATTTTAATGATATTGCAGCCGTTTCCGGAGGCAACAAGAAGGGTATCACACATAGCACAACCTGGTTCGTGCTGTCCAGCTTAATGGCTCTGTACTTATTTTGGTGAACATGAAGCAAAAAAATGCTATCCCTGCGGTCATTGTTTGGTCATGATGCAACTGGCATTTTTAGCTGTTTGGCTAATCTTGAAATTTATAGAGGAGACGCTAGTGCTCCTTGAGGATTGATGTACCTTAATAATTTATGCCTGTATAAAAAATTTGGTGAGCTTGGTTAACTCATTTTTTTGACTGTGGCGCCAACTCTAAAACTTTTTCGAAAGTAGTACGTGTTGTCAATTGATATTCACTGTTTGCAGCTACTAACCATAATTATTGGACCACTAAAGGCAATTTTAAGTGTTAATCATTCCGATTAACCCTATGAATATCTTACACCATGTATGCTTTTCATTAATAGCAACCATATCAAGCTTTAAAATGGCTAAATTAGCTTCTGAAAATACACAGTTTGACAATGTTATGTTCTGAAGAATCTTCGGAAGGGTAAGATTTGCTCTGAGACGTAACATTCTTCAGATTGCAGTTGAGGACTATCGGGATTATTGATCCAGAAGGACAATAATTAGCTCTCTAATTGGATATTATAAGTCGAAGGAAGCTAATCTTTATAAGACATTACTATCCTGACAATTGCAGCCTAATTCTTTTTCCTACCAATTATGACTAAACATCAAGGTTCAAGTTGTCGTATCTAAATAAGCTACATGGAAAACTCTAATGTCTCATGTCATCAATGTAGCCACGCTCTACTTCCTCTCGACAATCAAGTCTTCAAAGGTGCAGTTCAAGAATGTTCTACTCGACTCCATGTACACAATTAACCCTTGAAAATATTCTAAAGGAGAAAACATGAAGATGTTGGGAAATACCCGGGGCTACGCTAAACCCCTAAAACAGCAAGAAAAACGCAGTAGAGAAAAGTACATCAAGATTTAATGAGGTTCGACAAACTTGCTTACGTCCTCGGGAGCCACACAATTAATTTCTTATTAATCAAAGAAATTACAATGTAAGAGCAGATCTCAAACTTGAGATCTCTCAATAAATACTAATAATCACTGTAGCTACAGTGATAATTCCCTTCTTAAATTCCCCTCTTTAATTCTCAACCTACTACAGTGCTTTCCTTCTTAAATCCTCCCCTCAAATCTCTGTTGAGCGCTGGAGAAAATAAAAAGGGCAAAGAGAGAGAGAGAGAGAGAGAGAGAGAGAGAGAGAGAGATCGCCACCATCGACTGGGTCTAAAATCACGAAGAGAGAGAGAGAGAGAAGAAGAAGCCCCGTCAGGGCTTGAGCTCTAGGTTTCCCTTTTATAGGGAAACCCTAGCGATAGGCTGGCGACAGCCTGTCGCTGGAGCTCGCCTACCTGGTCCTCGCCCACGCTCGCCTGCGTAGATCTCGAGCTCACCTAGATCGTCGATCTCGCCTGCAACGTCGACTTGAACTCGCCTGAAGGTCGCCTCAACCTCACCTGCAAAGCTCTTCTTGCCTGAGGAGCTCACTGGCCTCACCTGAAGTCGTCAACCTCACCTTCGAGCTCGCCTGAGGAGCTCGCCTAAAGCTCCTCGCCTGCAGAGGTTTGGGCTACACCCAACACCAACAATCTCTCACTTGGAGACCAAAACATTATCAGCGGGCTATTTCAATAAGCACCTTCTCCTGTGTGGCTCCGCCCTCATCACCTATGCATGAAGGCCAACTGAAGTTGGGCACAACTCTATTTTCTGAAAGGTTACCGTTTTTGTTAACATATCTGCTAGATTTTTACTTCTTGGAATATTCTTCGGGTTTAACACGTCATCTTCCAACATGGATCTGATGTAGTGGTACCGAAACGCAATGTGCTTCGTTCTAGAATAAAATATAGAATTCTTCGCCAAGTGTATCGTACTCTGACTATCACTGTGCAAAAAATTCTTCTCCTGTTTAAATCTCATCTCTGTTAACAAATCCTAAAACCATACCATCTCTTTGCTGCCTTCAGTCACTGCTACATACTCAGATCTGAAGTGGATAGAGTGATAATCTTCTATATCTATGACTTTTAACTAACAACTGCAGTTCCGACAGTGAATACATAGCTGATGGTGCTTCTTCGGTGATCGAATTCACCTCCAAAGTCTGCATCTACATACCCTTACACTTCCACCTCTCCCTTACCAAAGTGCAAACACTTCTGTATGGTGCCTCATAGATACCTCAGAATCCACTTGACCGTTTCTCAATGAGCTTCTCCTAGATTCGACATGAACCAGCTGACCACTCCCACTGCATGGCCAATGTTTGATCTTGTACAAACCATTGCGTACATAAAACTTCCAATGGCTGAGGCGTAAGGAACCTTAGTCATACTCTCTCTCTCTTATTCTGTCTGAGGAGACTGATCTTTTGATAGGCGAAAATGACTTGCCAAAAGTGTGCTGACTGGCTTAGCGTCGTCCATGTTAAATCTCTGTAAAACACGGTTGATGTACTCTGTCTGAGATAACTGTAAGAGACCTCTCTTCTTATCTCTCGTGATTTGTATTCCAAGTATCTTCTTTGCTGGACCCAAGTCATTCATGTTAAACTCCTTTGACAACTGCTGCTTCAAACTCCTGATATCCTCTATATCTGTACCTGCAACCAACATATCATCAACATACAATAGTAAGATGATATAACTAAACTGATATCTTTTGAAATAGCAACAGTGGTCAGCGTTGTACTTCTGAAAACCTTCCTTATGCATGAAGCTGTTAAACTTTCTGTACCACTATCTTGGGGCCTGTTTCAAGCCATACAGGCTCTTCTTAAGTTTGCACACTAGATTCTTCTTCTTTTCTTCTGAGAAACCTTCTGGCTGATGTATTTATATCTCCTCTTCTAGATCTCCGTGAAGAAACACCGTCTTCACGTCCAACTGATCAAGATGAAGATCTTTAATAGTGTAGGCGTCTAAAAATACCTATGGGTGTCCACACACAACTCGAGACAGAGAGAAGACGATGAACGACATTATCCGAGTCTAAGAGGATAATCTATCATTGACAAGCGCATGAAGCGAAACGATGAAACAAGTGGCCCGCGTGCGTCAATCAACACGCGCGCGTCAATTAGCTCGCGTGTGTCAATTAACACGCGCGCATCAATCAACACGCACGCGTCAATCAGTTCGTGCGCGTCGGTCAACACGCGTGCATCAATCAACACACACGCATATCAACCTACGCACGTTTGACGGTCAATCCCGCAACGAAGCGTTCAAGTCAACAAGACGGTCAAACACGCAAAACGGTGGAAAATACAAGTCCCGAAAAATCAGAAAAACACCAAAGAACTCGGCAAAAACCAAACCCCTGTGACCACGCAGTTTAGCCAAGTCCGACCCGCGGCAGCGCGGGTCAGCGGGCTGTTTCGCGCTGGTTTGACCCCCGAAATGCATTTTAGCAATTTTTGACCATTTTTCTCGGAATTTGTTTGTTCCTGAGCATCCCAACTGATCTGATATTATCCCCAAACATGATTAGGCTATTGTTGACTAAAGATAAAGCCAAATCACTTGTTCTCATCCAATTAACCGCTTCCGAAGCTTATAAATACGAGCTCGGGTCCTCCTTTCAGCGAGGGAGATTAATTATCAAGACGAGGAGGTGTTACCAGATTGAGGAGTCAAAGGAGCACGAATTTCAGCGAGGGTTGACAGATCTTGGCGAGTTCTTCGGAATAAAGAAGGAGAGTTTGAGAGATCCGACGCCCATTTCCCTTATTTCCTTGAGATCAGGCTTGGTCTTGATCTCGAGAAGAGTTTTGATTTTGCTTGGTCGATCTCAGCGCTTCAAATCAAATACTTCCTCGACAAAGAAGGAGCTCTGCCGATTTTTCAACAACCGAATCTGATCGACGGTCGTCCACGGATAAACCTCGGCACAGGCAAAGACACCCATGCAAACAGAAGACCGATAAACGATCTCCCTACATTTGTTTTGACGAGAATTGTAATTTTTTTCTTATTGTGTAAGAGTCTTATAAAAATACTATCCTTTTGTTTTTATTGTAACGACTGAAATTGTAATGAATACCGTAATAAATACATTAACTTTCGACGCAAATAAGCCGGAGACCACAGTGGAGCCAACAGCTTCGCTGCCGGTGTCGTGTCGCAACCTGGGATCTGCATCACGGTTGAAGAAGTGGTCGAATACGAGTTCGACCAACTGAAGTTTGAGGAGTATCTGTCATCCTCCTCCTCCAGATCCTCCGCCTCTCGCAAGCACAGGAAGATCAAGACCCCCGTTGCTGCTGCCCTCTCGCTTTGCAACACCCCTTCGGCTTCCAACGAGGTCGGATCTGCTGATCTAAACTCCTCCTCAATCAAGGAGTTGAGTACTAAAGGTGCGCCAACTCTATCGAAGAGAGCTCGCCAAAGGCAGCGCCAACACCTTGCGCTAACTCGTTAGGGCTTTGGAGCCAATTGACGGGATCCGTTACGAAGCAAATCTAAAAATTAGGCAATGTTAAGCGCTCCAACAGCGGACAAATGCCCTCTCTTCTAAATCACCAATAAGTGAATGGGAACAAGTCAAAAGGACCCGTTCAACTCTTGAAGAGAGGATCAAAAAGCGTCGTGTACTACTTGTGCACGTGCAAATTCTTGCGCAAGAGGCCAAAAGGTTACAGAGGGAAGAAGTGGAAAAGAAGCCATAAAAACTGCATAAAGTTTGGAGGTCAAAGTCCAAGATGGTGGCCGAAAAGATCGAGAAAAGTGGATCACTCAAATCTGACCCTCCAAATCGTGGGTCACTTGGATCCAACCCTCCACTTCGCAGGTCACTTGGATCCGACCCTCCAAATCACGAGTCACTTGCATCCGACCCTCCAAATCGAGGGTCACTTGGATCCGACCCTCCACTTCACGGGTTACTTGGATCCGACCCTCCAATTCGCAGGTCACTCGAATCCAACCCGCCAATTCGTAGGTTACTCGAATCCGACCTGCTAATTCGCAGGTCACTCGAATCCGACCCGTCAGTTCGCAGGTCACCCAAATCTGACCCGCGCCAGAGTCAAGGCAGAAGATGTTCTACTTCTGTTTCGTCAATCCCTTTGAGTTCGACATCTCCGGTGGAGCCCCGAGACAGCGTAGACTTGCCCCGTTTCAAGATAAGGATGACGGATCATCTGAGTCCTTTTCATAAGGATCAAGACAAGGTTGCGATCAAAGAACGCTTGGATCTGGTGACTGAACCCCGAGCAATTACTCGAGCTGGGGGTCGTACACGAAAAACTTCTATAATTGACCACCTCGGACGATGAATTAAACTCCAAGAGCCCGTCAAGAGCTCACGCTCACAAATGCGTGACTCTAAACACGTGACTTTTGAGAATGCTAATAAAGCGGCAAACCTCCTGAAAGAAACGTACTCATCTGATGATGACAACATTATACCTGGGGAGTTGTACCAACACAAGATAGGTTGCTCTGGTCATCTAACCTACGAGTTGTACTATCGGGCTGGAGGTATGAACAAGTCTCGGAAGAGAAATACCCAAAACACGGAGTCTCACTGCCTATGCGCCAAGTTAATTAGGGCATTATTATCAATGTGTAGCTGCCCCAAGACCGCTCCGCAGAGGGTTTCGGTATTTGAGAGGATTTCCAACGGAAAGGCTAAGTCCAATCCAAAGCGTCTCCGTAAGAAAAGATCGGTCGTTCAAAGTGACGAACCCCCAGAGGTTACCATCAATATGGTTGATGAGGGAAAATCGATTCGACCTTCTAGCTCTGACCCGCTTGTATCGCATCGTCTAACCTGGTTATGATCAGGAACCATTAGACAAAGAGATTATCAGTGGATGCAGAAGGGATTATCCTCGGATGACGAAGCATTAGATGCCAACTCTGCAGTCGCTTATGACAATAGGGTCTCCAGCCTAGGACAATCCCATGAGGCATTCATGATCAACACCGAGCAAATCGCCAAAATTCTCGAGGATGCTCTAATCAAGTAGAAAGAGGCATTCAATATTGAAATGGAAATGGCTATGCTACGAATGAGAGAAGAGCATGACCAACAAATTCAGGCTCTTTCCAATCAAATTAGCGAATCCAGCCATCGTAACACTGCTAACCAAGCAGGTAGCGATTCAGATGTGGATGAACACCTCAATGCTGAGAACCCTCCCGTTGATCAGAACACTGGGGGTAGTCCCACCGAAGATAATAACACCGGCGGCGGTCCTGCCAATAATGACAATACCGGGGGTGGCCCCGTTGTTCCTCTCACAAATCATCCGAAGCATGATACAGACGAAGACGAAAAGATGAAGGATCTCGAGAGAAAAGTCAACGCTTTGATGTTTGATCGAGAGGTAAAAAGGACCGGCATCCCATGTCCTTATCCGAGAGAGTGGGATTCGATCCTATATCCGACGAAGTTCAACCTGATTAACTTCACGCCATTTGACGGGAAGGGTTCGCCCACTCAACATCTGATCTACTTTAAGTCCCACTTGGGTATGATCTCTGGCAATGAAGCCTTGATGGTTCGGTCATTCGTTGGCACCCTTCGTGGGCTCGCCTTCGATTGGTACCGCCGTCTCAAGTCTGGAAGCATCAACAGCTGGGACGACCTGGAGAACCTGTTCCTCACTCATTTCTTTGATGATGACGCCGAGGTGTCAATCAGGACACTCTTCGATGAGAAGCAAGAAGACGACGAGACGGTCGACGACTTCGTCAAACGCTTCCGGAATAAGGCGATGAACTGCTGAGATCTGATCACAGAGGACTTCATCCTTCAAACCTGTCACAACAATCTCTCCTTAGATGTATTGAAGGTTATGGGAGTAGCACCGTCCAACAACTGGAAAGAGTTGAAGGTGCACGGAGAGCAGGCCGAACGCTTTCTCAAAAGGAAGAAAGTCGAAAGAAGCTAACTGGCGGCTAACTCTCCGAAATCAAATTTCACAACCCGTGGTAAAGGGAAAACATCTGCAGCAGCTATTGACACTAATCAGACGTCACAACAGCAACCCCGAAGACAGCAGAAGCCTTTGGGTCCGAGACTCCAAAAAGAGTATTCATTCAAGAATGAAGATGTCCCAGCCATTTTCGAGTACCTCCTTGAAAATAACAAGATCAAGCTAGCACCTATCACAAATCAGGAGGAAGCTGATAATCCTATGGATCCAAAGTATTGTGCGTACCACAGGAGGGTCCTTCATCCTACCAAGGATTGCTTTGCTCTCAAGAATAGCATTCAAACTTTGGTTGAAGCCAGCGTCATAACGCTGGGATAAGCCGAATGAGAATGGCAGCACTCCGAAGAGTATACGAGTATAAACTGCTTCTCAATACTCCGACAAGTATATGAGTATAAACTGCTTCTTAATACTCCAATAGGTATATGAGTCTAAATTGTTTCCTACCATTGACGGAAAGTTCCTGGAGAATTTTTATATGTAATATTCTTAAGGATAACCTGATCATGTAACTGAGTACAAAGTCAGACCCAGTTCCACAAAGGAAGCTGGGGGTGGATAATTCATGTAACCGGAAGTTTCCGGAAGAATGTTAAATGTAATATTCTTAGGGATAACCCGATCATTACGAATAAAGTGATAAACACTAAACCCCCTGTGATTTTCGAACACTCTTTTGTTGACGACTCACAGTCTTCCACCACAGAATCCCCCACCGATCAGACTAATTAACGGTAGAACTACTAAAAAATTCCTTTCGGTTAAATCCACTCAAACTTTCGATGTATATGTGCACTCAACATCCTCGTTGTTAGAGTCTGGATATGGTGCTCGGAATTTTATTATCCTGATCATTGACGATTGTCAAACCCCTCCGTGTTAAGTATTTGACACTTAACACCAAGAACCCCCTTTGAGTGATTTGTAGAAGTCAACACTCCCACTGTAATTTGTACTCCCACTCCCACTGTCTACCTGGTCAAACCTTCCTACAGTTAGGACCATAACCAAAATCCCCTCTCGATTCCTCCAATGAACGAGAGGCCCACAATTCGAGCGATCAAACCTTCCTACAGTTAGGATCCTCTCAAACCTCCCACTCGGTCAAACCTTCCTACAGTTAGGGCCACAACCAAAATCCCCTCTTAATTCCTCCAATGAACGAGAGGTCCACTTTCAAATCGAGTGATCAAACCTTCGTACAGTTAGGATCACCTCAAACTCCCGCTTGGTCAAACCTTCCTATAGTTAGGGCTAAAATCATAATTCACCCTCGATAAACGAAAAACCCACCTTTAGTTCGATAATCAAACATTCCGACAGTTAGGATTATTCGAATCTTTTTGATTCTCGGAGTGGAGATCACACTCTTAGTTTCACATTCCCAAGATTCTTGAAGTGGAGATCCCACTTTGAGTTTCCTTTTGTGAGTGGAGATAGAATATAAAATTCTTCCTCTTCAGCTTTGGGAGATAGAATATAAAATTCTTCCTCTCCCACATCGGGTTCGTCTTTGCCCCAGGAGAAGACACCACTTTTTCAAACACTAAAATCCGTGCCTCACACGCATGGGGAACTTTATCCTAAATCCTAAACTGGGATAAGTTAACGCCTAACACACGTTGCCGGTTAGTTCTTAACCGTAAAAAGAACAAAAGCCCACATATTCAATATTGTGGCAGGTTGTTATTAATAACGCCAAAATTCGTGCCTCATACGCACGAGGAATTTTATCCCGAATCCTAAGTAGGGATAAGTCAGCGCCTAACACGCGTTGTCGGTTAGTCTTTTGCCGTAAAAAGGATAAAAGCCCACATATTCGATATCGTGGCAGGTTGTTATTAATAATACCAAAATTCGCGTCTCACACGCACGGGGAACTTTATCCCAAATCCTAAACCGGGATAAGTCAACGCCTAACACGTGTTGCCAGTTAGTTCTTAACCGTAAAAAGAACAAAAGCCCACATATTCAATATTATGGCAGGTTGTTATTAATAACGCCAAAATCCGCGCCTCACACGTACGGGAAATTTTATCCCGAATCCTAGGTAGGGATAAGTCAACGCCTAACACGCGTTACTGGTTTAGTCTTTCACCAATTGAAAAAGACACCAGAGTTCCAGTCTGGGGACTTTTATCCCGAAACCTAAGTAGGGATAAATCAGCATCTAATACATGTTGTCGGATAACCTATTCCCGTGATAATGGAAAAATCTACGTATTCGAAACCGTAGCATCAAGTCTAAGGGAGTTCATTCCTTTAGCACAACGTCACATGCGGAACAGACTTAAAACAATCCGCATGTAAGTCGGATTCAAAAGGTAATCGGTAAGAGCACGTCAAATCTGTTGAGAGCTGAGGATTTGTCAAAAATCCTAAGTCAACGTCTGATACACGTCGTTGTTTAGTTTTTTCACAGGAGAAAGACGAAGTCTACGTATTCAATATCGTAGCACTAAAAGGGTTAACTCTTTTAGCACAACATCACATGCGGAACGGACTTAAACAATCCGCATGCTAGCTCGACTCAAACGGTAGTCAGTAAAGGCTCATCAAACCCGTTGATGGCTGAGAATTTGCCAAAAATTCTATAAATGCGAGTCATTGATGCACCAGCTCCGTTAGTTGGTCTCGTGACTTGAGCATCCGACCACTTAGGGATAAGATCCATATCTGCAAACAAAACAACTTTAATAGTTGGTCCTGTAGCCTAAAATTTAGGATCGCTATGCTCCAATGCCTTAAGAGCTTAAACTATGTAGACTCTAGCGAACTTACGAGTATAAACTGTGTTAACACCGATCAACGCGTTAAGACAAAAATCAACACCGCATAACGTGTTACAGTAAATATTGATGCAGGTCAACACATCGACAATCTCGCCAAAATAAGGCAAAAGATGACACCAAGGATTTCAGTTACAATCAGATATGAATTCCTGACGGAGATGATCAGTTCAAAGTTAACTCAATGTCACGAGCTAAGTTCAGAAACTTACACACCAATCTCAGTTCAAGATTTCGACAACGGTCAGACGATAAACACAGCACCGGAAGAACTTTATCTATTCGATGAAACAATGAATAGATTGAAGGCTGAAGAAGTTAAGAATTAAGGTAGTTCAAGGTCACTCTACGAAATTGAGGAGATGACTTATTTTATCCAAAGCATTCCAGACTCCTCTATAAAAGAATGAGTCTGAAATACTTTGGAGGGGGTATCTGTAGGCGTCTAAAAATGCCTATGGGTGTCCGTACACAACTCGAGACAGAGAGAAGATGATGAACGTTGTTATCCGAGTCTAAAAGGATTATCTGTCATCGACAAGCACATGAAGCGAAACGACGAACCAAGTGGCCCGTGTGCGTCAATCAACACGCGCGCGTCAATCAGCTCGCGTGCGTCAATCAACACGCGTGCATCAATCAACACGCGCGCGTCAATCAGTTCGTGCGTGTCGGTCAACACGCGTGTATCAATCAACACGCGCACATATCAACCAACGCACTTTTGATGATCAATCCCGCAACGAAGCGTGCAAGTCAACGAGACGGTCAAACACGCAAAACGGTGGAAAATACAAGTCCCGGAAAACCGGAAAAACACCAAAGAACTCGGTAAAAACCAAACCCCCACGACTGCGCGGGTCGGACCGTGCGGACCCGCGCCCGCTCGGGTCGGCCAAGTCTGACCCACGGCAGAGCTGGTCGGACCACGTCGACCCGCGCCCGCGCGGGTCGGACTGAGCCGACCAGCGCCCCCCGCTGGTCGGCGGGCTGTTTCACGCAGGTTTGACCCCCGAAACGTGTTTTGGTAGTTTTTGACGGTTTTTCTCAGAATTTGTTGGTTCCTGAGCATCCTAACTGATCTGATATTATCCCCAAACGTGATTAGGCTGTTGTTGACTAAAGATAAAGCCAAATCACTTGTTCTCATCCAAATAACCGTTTCTGAAGCTTATAAATACGAGCTCGGGTCCTCCTTTCAGCAAGGGAGATTAATTATCAAGATGAGGAGGTGCTGCCGGATTGAGGAGTCAAAAGAGCACGAATTTTAGCGAGGGTTGATAGATCTTAGCGAGTTTTTCAGCATAAAGAAGGAGAATTCGAGAGATCCGACGCCCGTTTCCCCTATTTCCTTGAGATCAGGCTTGGTCTTGATCTCGAGAAGAGTTCTGATTTTACTTGGTCAATCTCAGCGCTTCAAATCAAATACTTCCTCGACAAAGGCGGAGCTCTGCCGAATTTTTAACAACCGGATCTGATCAACGGTCGTCCACGGATAAACCCCGGCACAGGCAAAGACACCCACGCAAGCAGAAGACCAATAAATGATCTCTCTGCGTTTGTTTTGACGAGAGTTATAATTTTTGTTTTCATTGTGTAAGAGTCTTATAAAAAGACTATCTTTTTATTTTCATTGTAACGACTGAAGTTGTAATGAATACCGTAATAAATACATTAACTTTCGACGCAAACAAATATCTACAATACTTATCACTGTCTTGATAGTATTAAGCTTCACCATAGGAGCAAAAATATCAGTGTAATCAATTCCTTCCTTCTGCTAGAATTCTTTGATAACTAACTGAGCTTTATATCTTCTGGAGCCATCCTGCTCCTCTTTTACACGGTGCACTCATTTATTGTGGAGTGCCTTCTTTCCCGTGGGCAACTCAGCTAGTTCCTACATCTAGTTTGAGATGAGTGACTTCATCTCATCTTTCATGGCAAGCTCCTACTTGCTCGCATCTCCACTCTGACAAGCTTTATCATAGATTTTAGGCTCCCCTCCATCTGTAAGCAACATATAGTTTATATATCTCCTGTTGTGCACAGGAGACCGAGAAAATCTTCTCAATATCAGAGTTGGTGCGTCGAGCTCCTGCGCATTGTTCTATCCAACAGGATCTTTTGGCTGAGGACATGCTGCATTTGGTTCTTTCAAGAGGTCACCTGGGACATTATCTGTATCTACAAATGTTGACTCACTCTCCTCTGAGTCAAAGGCATATGTCTTTTGCATGTCCTTGTACATCACCTTCTCGTTGAATATCACATCTCTGCTACGGATCACTTTCTTGTTTTTATTATCCTAAATACGGTAGCCGAACTCATCTTCATCATAGCCGATGAAAGTCTGTTTCTTGGACTTGGGATCAAGCTTATTCCTGCATTGATCACTAATATGCACATAAGCTGCACAACCGAAAACTTTGACATGTGAGAGTTTTACCTCCTTTCCATACTATACCTCCTCTGGTATTCTGTGCTCCAATAGAACCGATGTATCTCGGTTGATCAAGTAAGCTGCTATATTGACTGCTTCTGCCCAGAACTGCTTCGGTAGGCCTGATTGTAACCGAATGCTTCTGGCTCTCTATGTCAACGTTCTATTCATGCGCTCAGCTACACCTTGTGTTGAGGCGTGCCAGGCACAGTTCTCTCCATTCTGATCCTATGCTCATAGCAGAACTTTTTAAATCTGGTGTCTTCATATTCACCACCATTGTCGGTCCTAAGTTTCTTTATTCTTAGACTGGTCTCATTCTTGACCTTGGCTTTCCATCTCCTAAAAGTCTCAAACACTTCTGACTTATGTTTTAGAAAGTAGACTCACAATTTTCGAGAGTGATCTTCAATAAAAGTCATGAAGTAGTGTTTCCCATCAATGGATGAGGTGATAGTTGGTCCCCACATATCTGAGTGAAAGAGCTTTAGCTTCTCCTTCTTTGGGGTTCTGCCACTTGTATAAAAGCTAACTCTCTTCTACTTTCCAAGTATGCAATCTTCACACATGTCTAATTCAACTGATTCTAGACCTAAGAGTTTTCCCTTTGTGTGCATGATCTTCATCCCCTTCTCACTCATATGACCGTGTCTCTGGTACCAAAACTTTGAAGTCTCATTGCTTGCTGCAACTGAGATCAAACAACATGCACCTACTGTCATATATAAGGTACCAGTCTTCTTGCATCGGACAATCATCTTTGCGCCCTTTGAGATCTTCCAATCATCTCCATAGAAGGTCATAGTGTATCCTTTGCCAGCCAACTGGCCTACAGATATTAAGTTCTTTCTCAAGTCGAAAATATGTCTGACATCCTTCAGCACCCATACTGACCCGT
This sequence comes from Asparagus kiusianus, assembly GCA_022839385.1. Classification (NCBI taxonomy): domain Eukaryota; kingdom Viridiplantae; phylum Streptophyta; class Magnoliopsida; order Asparagales; family Asparagaceae; genus Asparagus; species Asparagus kiusianus. The sequence goes on from BQKN01000580.1 coordinate 44,036, forward strand.
TCAACTTAATTTTCACTACACCTTTGCCCATAATAGCACACGGTTGATCATCACCAAGGTATATATCCAAGATTTTCGGGGACATACTTCTTAAAGAATTCTTTCTGAGAAGTAGCATGGAAAGACGGTCCAGAGTCTAACACCCAAGACTCTTCCTTTCTCTCCAAAGAGCATATCAATGCATCGTCTCTTTCTGAGGTGGAAGTGACATTCACCTCTGCCTTCGCCTCCTTCTCCTTTTGTGCACTCTTGCACTGATTCTTGTAGTGCCCGGTCTTTCCATAATTCCAACACTAGATAGTCTTCGAGCTGTTGCTTGGATTCCTTAACTTAGACCTCCTATCCTTTGATCTACCTCTGTAGTTTGATTTGCCTTGTCCATTCTCTCTGGTTAAATTTCTATCTCTTGACTCTGTATGCAATACTGAAGAGGTTGTAGCTTCATCCGACTCTCTCTGTCAGATCTCCTCACTGAGAACCAAATCACGAACATCATCGAATTTCAACTTGTTGCTTCCCGATTAACTACTCACAACCGTGACTGTAGTGTTCCAGCTTTCTAGTAGGAAAGATAAAAGGATCAACGCTCGAACTTCCTCATCAAACTCAATTTTAACTGAACTCAATTGGGTTGTGACCGTGTTGAGTTCATTGAGGTGTTGTACTATTGACGCGCCTTCCGCCATTCTCAGATTGAATAACCGCCTCATCAAATAAACTTTATTTGCGGCTGATGACTTCTCATGCATATTTGAGAGTGTTACCATAAGACCCGTCATGATCTTTTCCTTCTCTATATTGAACACAACATTACGAGTTAGTGTCAATCTGATAACTCCGAGGGATTGTCTGTCTAGAAGGTTCCATTCGTCTTCCTTCATAGACTCTGGCTTCTTCCCTGAAAGGGGTTAATATAGATTTTTTGATACAGATAATCCTCTATCTGTATTTTCCAGAATCCAAAATCTGTTCCATCAAACTTTTCTAATCTCACATTTCCTTCATCTCCGACCATCGCTGCTACTTGAATCTGACTTCCTCTAGATCGTTTCAAGCTCTAATACCAATTGTTGGGAAATGCTTGGGGCTACGCTAAACCCCTAAAATATCAAGAAAACACAGTAGAGAAAAATATACCAATATTTAACGAGGTTCGGTAAACTTGTCTATGTCCTTAGGAGCTACATAATTAGTTTCTTATTAATTAAAGAAATTACAATACAAGAGCAAATCTCAAACTTGAGATCTCGCAATAAATGCTAATCATCACTGTAGCTACGGTGATAATTCCCTTCTTAAATTTCCCTCTTTAATTCTCAACCTCCTACAGTGTCCCCCTTCTTAAATCCTCCCCTCAAATCTCTATTGAACATTGGAGAAAATAAAAAGGGTAGAGAGAGAGAGAGAGAGAGAGAGAGAGAGAGAGATCGTCGCCGCCGTCTGGGTCTAAAATCACGAGGAGAGATAGAGAGAAGAAGAAGAAGAAGAAGCCCTATCGGGTCTCGAGCTATGGGTTTCCTTTTTATAGGGAAACCCTAGCGACAGGCTGGCGATAGCCTGTCGCTGGAGCTCGCCTGCGTGTACCCTTGCATGAGTGGAGCTCGCCTGCCTGGTCCTCACCTACGCTCGCCTGCGTGGATCTCGAGCTCGCATGGAGCGTTGACCTCGCCTGTAACGTTGACTTGAGCTCACCTGAAGGTCGCCTCAACCTCAGCTGCAAAGCTCGTCTCGCCCGATGAGCTCGCCTGACCTCGCTTGAAGTTGTCGACCTCACCTTCGAGCTCGCCTGAGGAGCTCGCCTAAATCTCCTCACCTGCGAAGGTTTAGGCTACACCCAACACCAACAGAAGAAAGGGGAATTTTTCTTTTGTACTTACTTTAGTTTGATTTTGAACTGCTACTTTCCTTCTTCTAAATATGATCTTCTTTTGCCTATTGTCCTTTTAAGTATTTCACTCTTTCTTTCAATAACCAAGAGTAAAAAGTATTAGCTAGTTGCTTACAAGGACAAACAAACTTGTGATTCAATCACACACTGCACGAGATGTTTGAGCAAGCCAAACTGGACGCATAATTGAGAAGTTTTAGCAAAGAGTACTCCAAGACGAGAAAGCCGCGATTCTTTCAATCATCTTCATGTATTTCGATAGAGCATGCGGTTAAACTTGAGCAGGAAGTGGGCTAGTTTTTGTTACTCTGAAAGGAAATAATTTGCCATATTCCTTCACTTTGGCCTCAACACTCTCCAACAATGAAGTCGAGTATGAAGCACTTATTATTATACTCGAGATTGCACTCAGTTACATCTGGATGAAGCAACTCAAAAAATAGCATGCTGTTAAGAAGGAATAACTGGTTTCTTGTTACCTCAAAATGTAGCATGCTATCAGATCTCTTAACCACCGAGTTGATGCTTTGGCTAGCTTGACTGTCTCTATTGTCGTTCTGTGAACTTCAGAGTTCAACATTACCATCGGAAGCCGCAGTGTTATGACACCCACTACCAAGGAATATACATTGGATGTTTTCTAAGTATCAATATTCACCGCCTACATTGACAAACATGAAGCCTAAAGGAAGTCAATTCTGGATTTTCTCAATTAATGCATATTACCTGTAAATGATCTCAAGACGGAAAACAGCTTAGAAGATGTGTCTTTCACTACACCAGCATTTGAAAGAGTACTCTACAGGAGAGCCTTCTCCTATCTACTTCCACATTGTTTATCACCGACAGAAGCCAATGCAGCAATAGAAGAAGTTTATTCAGGTGTTTGTGGTGCTCATCAATCAGGTCAGAGGTTATAGCCACAGCCCAAATACCTCAAAGATTGTTGGCCTACTATGGTTATTGATGCAATGTAATTTGCAAAGTAATGTGATGTTTGCCAAATACATGTAAACTTTATTCATCAACCTCGGGAGGCGTTACATGAGACATCTATTTCATGGCCGTTTGAAGCTAGGGGACGTGGACATTATTGGTCCAATTCAGCCATCCTCATCGAAGGGGCATGTGTTGGGGATTCGTCCTATCGATAACTTGTCAATAAACCCTCACTCAGCATGCCCTCTGGATCTTGTGTCGAAAGAAAGACAAGAAGAAATCATAGCAAATAAAAGAAACTTGCAAGAAAAAGAATAAAAGAGAGAACACCAAATTTTTAACGAGGTTCGGCAAACGTGTCTACGTCCTCGGGAGCCACACTATAATTTCTTTGATAATTAAAGAAGATTACAAGCTTGCAAAAGAGATGATCTCAATCTCCCTGAGATCTCACTATACAAGAACTCTCTTTTTATTTCTCAAGGCCCGAGATTTTTCTCTGAAAAATCACCGCTCAAGGCACTTCAAAAATCACCGCCAAAATCGCTACAGGAATCGCTCTACCAAAAGTCATGTTTAAGTGGCGACCAGGGTTCCCTATTTATAAGGAAAACCTAGGTCAAAAAACAGATTAGGAACCTGTCTTTTTTGCGAGTTCGCCTGACATGCGGGTTCACCTGAACATTCAAAGCTCGCCTTATAGGCGTCAAAATTTTCCTATAGGCATCCGAACACAGCTCGAGACGATGAGCCGTCAAGCGACGAATCGTCAAACGACGTAGTGACGAGCTGTAGAAACAAAAAAGCGACAAACCATGGATGATATAGCAACAAGCCACCGGAATGGCAAAGCAAGGGAACGCGCTCTCATCAGCCACCTCCAAGTGGCCCACGCGCTCATTAGCCACCTCCGAGTGGCCCATGCGCTCATCAGCCACTTCTAAGTCGCCCGTACATTTGACAGTCACCTCCAAGTTAACAAAATGCATAAAGCGAATTGGTGAAGTGTACAAGTCAGCGAAACGGTGAAATGTATGTAACGGCAGATCAATACCGAACCAGAAAAGCCCCTGGAGACCGAGTCGCATCAAAACAACTTGGCCAAGGCTAGGTGGCTCAGCCAAGGCCGAGCCACCATAGGGTGGCTCGCACAGTTACGAGCCCGCACCCAGAAGTATCGAAAACACATTTTTCAATAATTTTCTCGGGATTCTTTCATTCCAGACTCTCCCCAACTATTTGAAGCTAACCATAAACGTGGTTAAGTGTTTATTAACTAAGGATAAAGTCGAATCATCAATTCTTATCTGAAAATGCTGTATCTGAAGCTTATAAATATAAGCTTAGGGTCTTATACGCAGGAGATCCGAAATTAGAGGCGAGGTGCTATCTGTTTAAAGAGTAATCCACGAATTTCAGAGAGGATAGCAGATCTTGGCGAAGTTATTCAGCATAAAGAGGGAGAGTTCGGAAGATCTGAGGCCCATTCCCCTTTCCTCCAGATCAAACTTGGTTTTGATCTCGAGAAGAGTAGTAATCTCGCTTGGTCGAGATTATTTACTTTTGCGAATACTTCCTTTGTGAAGTAGGAAGATTGAACTTTTATTCTATCAACCAGATCTGATCTGCGATGGTCCACGGACAAATGTGTCCTCGGCACAGGCGAGGATTCCATGCAAGCAGTGGGTGATAAACGTCTTCTACGTATATCTAAAGAAAGTTGTAATTTTTTGTTTTATTTGTGTAAGCGAGTGATCTTATAAAAAGATTAACCCTTTTGGATCTATAATTGATAAAAAATTATAATAGTTTCGATGAACAAACTAACTTTTGATACAAACACGCCAACGACTACAGTGGGAGCCAACAGCCTCGCTGCCGAGGCTGTCATGTCGTAACCGATGATCAAGATCCCGGTTGAAGAAGAGGTCGAGTACGAGTTCGACCAGATAAAGTGTGAGGAGTACCTGTCTTCCTCCTCTAGATCCTCCTCCCCTCGTAAGAGCAGGAAGATCTCCTCCTCAAGGAAGGTATGCTAGTCTTCAGATCTGAAGACCCAAGATGATGATCTTCACCCCGTTGCTGCTGTAGTTACACCTCGCAACGCTCCTCCGACGTCCAAGAAAGCTGGATCTTCAGATCTAAACTCCTCAATCAAGGAGATAGACACTAGAGTCGTGCCAACACTATTAAAGAGGGCTTGTCAAAGGTAACACCAACGCCTCACGCGTTAACTAGCCAAAGCCCTAAAGCCGATTGATGGGATCTGTTATGAGGCAAATCTAAAATTCAGGAAGCATCGAGTGCCTCAGCAAAGACTAAATGGCTCCTCCTCTAGACCATTAACTGATGAATGGATCTGCGTCAAAAGGACTCGTTCAACTCTTAAGGAACACATCCAAAAGCATCGCGTACTACTCGCACTCGCGCGAACTCTTATGCAGGAGGCACAGAAATTGTAGAGGGAAGAGGTGGTTAAGAAACCACCAAAACTATACCAAATCTGGAGGACAAAGTTAAAAATAGCATCGAAAACAACTCGAATAACGCCCGAAACTATCAGAAAGTGCGAGCCAGCCTAAAATGGCTCGGCTAAGGCCGAGCCACCTCATACTAGCTCGGCCAAGGTCGAGCCACCTCATGTTGGCTCGGTCAAAGCCTACCAACCTAAGAGTGGCTCAGCCAAGACCGAGCCACCTATAGGTGGTCTGCGCAAAGGCTAAGCCAACTCAGCCTGGCTCGCACCTGATTCACCTCCCGCTGAGTTTTTCGTGTATTCGATAGCCCTTGTTCCTATCCCGATGGATCCCGTACCTCCTGTGGAGCCCCACGACAGTGTGGATTTGTCCTAATTCAATATGAAGATCACATATCGCCTTGGTCCTTTGCACAAGAATCGAGACAAAGCTCTAGCTGAGGAGCGTTAAGTCCGGTGAATGAACCCCGAGCAATTCGGCAGATTGGGGGTCATTCGCACCCTCCTAATAAGTCAACGATATACCATACTGAGAAAGTACTCGTAACTACTCACCTCGGATTATGAGTTGAAGTCCAAGAGCCAGTTAAGGCCCCACGCTCACGAAGGTGTGGTCCCAAATGAGTGACTCTTGAAAACGCTAATAAAACTTTATGTCCCCAGAAGGAAATATATTCCTCGAATGATGATGACGTTATACCTGGGAAAAAGTCCCAACACCCGATAGGTTGCTCCGATAATAATACCGATGAGTTGTACTATCGAGCTGGAGGTACGAACAAGTCTTGGAAGAGAGGCATCTGGGAAACGAATTCCTACTGTCTGTGTGCTAACCTTACCAGGACAGTATTATCAGAATTGTAGCTACCCCAAGATCGCTCTACAGAGGGTCTCGGTATTTGAAAGACTTTCCACCAAAACATTGAAGCCCAAACCAAGGCATTTCCATAAGAACAGACCAGCAGATCAAGATGATGAACTCCCAGAAGTCACCATCAATGTGGCTTATAAAGGGAAGTCAACACAGCGTTTTGGTCCTGAACCTTTTCTGAAAATATCCCAACATTTAACTCGCTACGATCCGGAACTATTAGACCAATAGATCATCAACGAATGAGCAAAGGGTTATTCTTAGATGACGAAGCATTATACGGTTGCTCTGCAGTCACTTCAGATGCTACTGTGTCTAGCAAAGGATGAGTCCAGGAGGCGTTCACCATCACTCCTGCCCAGTTAGCTCAAATGCTCGAAAACACTCTAGCTAAGTAGAAAGAAGAGCTCAGAACTGAAATGAAGATGAAAATGGAGTTGAACATGCAGTGCATGAGGGAGTTACATGCCCAACAACTTCAATCCTTGTCGAATCAGTAGGCTAAATCCAGTCATCGCAACAATATTAATGAAGTAGGTAGTGACTCTGAAGTGGATGAAAATATCAATGTTGATACTCCTCCCAACGACAATAACCCTGGGGATGGTCCAGTGGAATCTCCTCAACCTTCATAGCAACCCCTAAAGAAAAATGTGGGTGAAGACAAGAAAATGAAGGACCTCGAGAGCAAAATTAACGCTTTGATGTCTGCTCAAGAGGTGAAGAAGACTGATATCCCGTGTCCATATCCGAGAGAGTGAGAATCGATTCCGTATCTGGCGAAGTTCAACTTAATTAACTTCACGCTGTTTGACAGGAGAGGATCACTCACTCAGCATCTGATTTATTTTAAATCACACCTCGGCATGATCTCTGGCAATGAACATTTGATGGTCCGATCATTCGTTGGCATGATCGTCGGCACCCTTCACGGAGCCACCTTCGAGTGGTACCACCATCTCAAGCTAGGGAACATCAATAGTTAGGATGACATAGAAAGTATGTTCCTCACAAACTTCTTCGACGATGATATTGAAGTGTCAATCGGGACACTGTTCGATGAAAAGCAAAAAGACGGAGAGTCGGTCGATAACTTTGTCAAGCGCTTCCGGAATAAGGTAATGAATTGCTGAGATCTGGTCACGGAGAAGTTTATTCTCCAAACGTGTCATAATAATCTTTCTTTGGATATGCTGGAAGCCATAGGTGTGACACCATCCAAAATCTAGAAAGAATTAAAGGTGCACAGAGAGCAAACCGAACGCTTCCTCAAAAGGAAGAAGGTTGAAAGAGGTTTGTTTTCCGCAAAAGTTGTCTTCATTGATGATTCCATTAATCTTCTTTTGATTACAAAGAATTACAATGAAAAATAAGAAAATTACAACTTTTAAAGAAAATAACACAGAATTCGTTTATCGAATACTGCTTTTGTGGGACTTTGCCTGTGCCGGGAACGCTTTGGTTCGTGGACCACCGAATCTCAGATCGTGAGAGGGGGGCGTATGACTCTTTCTTCGTTATCGAAGTCAGAATTGAAAACGATATCTTATCGATGTAAGATAGTCGTTCTTCTTGAAAACAAGTCTAAGCCTGAATGTCAAGGAATCGCTCCAGAAACTGAAATCTCTGCTCTCTCTGCTCTGGAATACTCTAAAAATGCTCGATCCCCGTCAGAAGTGACCCTAGGGGGGTATTTATAGCCTCAGGGGTCTGTAACTGCAAAAACACAACTCGATAACAAGTCAGTACGGCGCGACAGTGTTTTACTGTCTCGCTGGTCGAGACAGCATTTGCTGTCTCGCCCAGCGCGACAGAACATTTACTGTCGCGCTCAGCGAGACAGTAAAAAGATGTCGCGCCCAACAAATATTCTTGGCAGTTTTGCTGTAACTGCCTCCCCACGTTTCAAACTCCGTTATTTTGGCAGTTATTCGCTTGATTTTCGCCCACGTTGTTTCCCACGTCCTTTGGCAGTTAATGGACACGTGTAGGGCAGTTATTGGGGTGGTTATTTGTCCATTTCAATGCTGTAGACAGCAAATTTACTGTCTCGCTGGCGAGACAGTAAATACTGTCTCGCTGAGCGAGACAGCAAATGCTGTCTCGACCGGCGCGACAGCAAATGCTGTCTCGACCGGCGCGACAGTAAAAGACTGTCTCGCTGGCGAGACAGTAAAAGACTGTCTCGCTGGCGAGACAGCAAAAATTGTGAGTTTTGGGTTATTTTCCCAGTTTTGAGTGGTTTTCTGCGTTGGGATATCTATTAGCATTTTTTGACGCCTACAAGGTCAATTGGTGGCTAGTGATCTAAAGCAAAACTTTGTCCCTCGTGGTAAAGGAAAGTCGCCGGTGAATATGGTAGATGCAAATCAGACATTCTAACTGCAGTCGCAACAACAACGCCACAGAAATCACCCTCTTAGTGGCAACAACAACCTCAGAGACAACAAAAGACTTCTAAACCAAAATTCCCGAAGGAATACTCCTTTAAGGAAGATAAAGTTCCTGCTATCTTCAAATACCTCCTAGATAACAACAAAATCAAATTGCCTCCAACCACTAATGAGGAGGAAGCCAAGAGGACAACTGATCCAAAATATTATGCATTTCACAGGCGGGTTCATCATCCCACTAAGATGTGCGACACCCTTAAGGATAAGATCCAAGCTTTAATTAACATCGGTATCATCACTGCAAAGCAGCCTAAGGAGAAGAAGGTTGGCACAAATGTAATTTCTATCAGCTTCAACTCTGACCCTATGTCGTGGTTGCAAGCAGAGCCTGTATTGAAGGTAGAAATGAAGACCGTTAATGACGATCCCCATGGACAACGCCAGAAGGGGCTTATGCAACACACGACCCCTAACAGTGAAATTCTTTGGGTCCATCCAGATTTGCTTAAAGATGAACAATGGGCGGAGTCCTTGTCCAAGAAGAAGTCTAAGAGTAAGGGCAAATCCTGTTGTCCCGCCACAATGATCCCTAAGAAAGATGATGAAGGCATCCCTACCTTATTATTTTTTGAAGATGAACATGAAGTCTTTGCTACCAAGAGCGAGATTGAATACCAATATAAGTATCCCGAAGCCTCTAATTCAAATGTTAAAACGTTGGCTGAGATGGGAGTGGTTACAACTCCCCCTGTACCTGCTGAGAAACCACAGTAACAACCAACTAATAAGCAAAATGAGAAAGAGCCCTAACGCCAAGAGGTTTAGAACCCGAAGCAGTCTCGATTCAATCGTCCAATTGGAATAGATAAACTGGGAAGTTTAAGCACACCATACTGTTTCGATGTTATAACTCAACTAGCTAACATCCCAGCGAGGATAACTCTATACAAGTTATTTATTCTTTCCAAAGACACTAGAGAAGCTGTGCAAGAAGCCTTGGCTAATTCTGACGTATTTCTCACTCAAATCAAGCCAGTCCCCGAAGAGCTGGAACCATCAGTTTAACATTGCAATATGGCGGCCAAGCAGTTCCCTTGTATCACCTTTACCAAGGACGACATGCAAGTGAGAAACATGAAGTATGATAGGTCTTTGTATTTCACTGAATATATCAGCTCAAGCGTTGTTAACCGGATCCAAGTCGATCTGGGTTCCGTTGTCAGCATCATGCCACTCCGATTAATGTACAATCTCGAAATACCTACTAGCACATTGGCTTCTAAAGGTACTGTTATCTACAGATTCAACACCAGTGGGTTGAGGCCATCGGGTAAGATCTAAGTGAAGTGCTAACTTGGAGATTTGAAGTCCGAAGTCACGTACTATATGATCGACACAGAGACTTCCTATAACTTAATATTGGGTCGATCTTAGATCCATAGCAATGTTATAGTCCCCTCCACCCTCCATCAGTGTCTTAAATATGTAGACGCTAATAATGAGGTCAAGACAGTGATCGCGGATAAGCAACTGTTCAAGGGATTGGAAAACTACTTTACCGACTTCCTTCCTTACGGCACTGAATCTGATACCGAACCATCGACCCAAGGTACGGATAACGGAGAAGAAGCTAATACCAAAGCTGGGCTTGATTACGATGACGGTTTTGTATTAAATAACATTATACCCTTCGTAACCAATCTTGACGATGGAGAATCGTCAGATAGTAGTTGTAATTAGCAACTTACCGAAGACGTAATAAATAATAATTTAGAGTACTCACATTGTCTTGATAATGTAATGCAGAGGTTGTACAATAACCCAGATATACATATGCTACTTCGATTGTCTTGCATGACGAAGAAGTGTATTCAAGATTCATTCGGAACAACTCATGTCCTTCCAGCCAAGGCATAGGGTGAAAGAGAAGTAATCTTCGATAAAGGAGAAACATCTCTACCATCCAATCTCTTCTCGAAGGAAGATAGTAATGATGAAAAACCCGGTCCTCACTTGTTCAAATACAGACTAGAAGCACATAACCTCATGGAAAAATGGGGATATGACTTTGCACTTGGGAAGGGTCTTTGTTTTGGCCGAGGTCCTCAAGTTTCGACCAAAGCCGCTTATGTCCTAAAGAGAAACCCCGACAATTATTATGGCTATAGAAGAGGTTTACGCTATGTCCCTTCATCCGATGACGAATATTGATGGTAGGTCATCGACCATTTAGAAAATAAGGATAGATACTCATCAAATTCTTCAAGCTGGGACTTTGACATCAGCCTTGGAGAGATGTTCAAAGGGATAATGTCAAACATGGTCACAGTTGATCCCACCACAATAGAGGAAGACGATCAACTGCCAACATGGGAAGACTCGTGGATCCATCACTTGAATATTCAGTATGGGGACCGATTCGAGCAAAGAGAACCTCCCACCAAAGACAAAGTGGTATATATATATATATATATATATATATATATATATATATATATATATAGAGAGAGAGAGAGAGAGAGATTTTCGCCTGGAATTACAAAGAAATGTCAGGACTTGATCCAAATGTGGCAATGCATCGTCTTAACATCAAAACGGATGCAAAACCTGTCAAGTAACAACAAAGACGATTTCGTCCGCAAATTATGAAAGCGGTCGAGTCTGAAGTTAAAAATCTAATCGACTCGGGTTTTATCATGGAAAAGCAACATCCTGACTGGTTAGCAAATATCGTACCGATCCGTAAAAAAAAGGGAAAATTAGGATCTGCATCGACTTTAGAGATCTGAACATCGTTTGCCCAAAGGATGATTTCCCTCTTCTGATCACGGATGTTATTATCTACAACAAGTGCGGATTCGAGAGAATGTCCTTCATGGATGGGTTTTCGGGTTACAATCAAATCAAGATGTACCCGGACGATGAAAAACATATCGTATTCAAGAACCCCTCGGTGTCTTCTGCTACACAGTCATGCCTTTTGGATTGAAGAATGCAGGAGCCACCTATTAACGAGCAATGTTGAAGATTTTCTAGGAACACCTCCGGAAGATGTGTTGAATGTTATGTTGATGACCTGGTCATGAAAAGCCACAACAAAGATGACCACATTAAAGACTTGAGGATGATATTTGATCTCATGCGGAGTCATCAACTAAAAATGAATCCTACTAAGTCTTTCTTAGGAATGTCCAACGGTAAATTCCTCGGATTCGTCGTCACCACAAATGGTATTCATATTGATCCTGACAAAGTAAATGCAATACACGAATTGCAACCCCTGAGAAACCTCAAAGAACTCAGAGGATTGCACGGGCGATTGGTTTATATCCATCGCTTTATCTCGAACCTATCTGGGAAATGCTAACCATTTTTCAAGCTCACAAAGAAGGACGTGTCTCTTATCTGGGATGAGGCTTGTCAGAAGGCCTTCGAGGATATCAAACCATATCTGACAAATTCTCATATTCTCGTTGCACTAAAATCGGGTAAACCGTTCTTGATTTACGTCAAGGCGATGAACTACTCGTTAAGTGCTTTACTCACACAGGACGATGACAACGGTCATGAATAGGCTGTCTATTACCTAAATCAAACTTTGGTAGGTGCCGAATCTCAGTATCTAATGATTGAGAAGGAATATCTCGCTTTGGTGTTCACCATCCAAAAGATGCAGCACTACCTCGTTGGACAGATGATCTTTGTCATTTCCAACGTTAACCCAGTCCGGGTATTCATGATGCAACCGGCCTCCATGAACTGGCGGTTAACAAGATGGGTCCTGCTTTTGTCCCAATATGACCTGCACTTCAAGTAACAAAAGTCAGTCAAAGGACAAACAATTTGCAATCTTCTAGCCACTAACCCTACGACGGATGCAACCAAATTATATGAAGATTTTCTGAATGAAACCCACGAAGGTAACACCACCTCTTATAAGCAAGTATGACAATTGTCCTTTGATGGTGCTTCCCGAGCAACTAATATGGCAAGTGCTCCCGGATGTTCTAAAATTTCCTTAGGAGTTGGAGTTGTTTTAGTTTCCTCGGAGAAACATGTGATGCTTAGAGCCTATTCACTCACTGAGCCATGTTCCAATAACGTGGCCTAATATAACGCGCTACTGATTAGGCTTAGTTTCTTCAAAGAACTGAGGGTCGAATATCTCAAAGTTTTTGGTGATTCTCAACTGATAATCAACCAAATTCGAGGAGAGTACAAAGTCAGGAATTAGGACCTGATACTGTACCATAAGGTGGCCATTGAGATAGCAGGCTTGTTTGAAGAATTCTTCATCGAGTACATTCCACACGTCCATAACGCGTATGCAGATGCACTGGTAGCATTAGCGGTATCTTTGACACATTCTCCCGACACAGAATAATGGGTCAATGCGAGAACTCACCAACTCTTCACACCAAACTGCACCTTGAACATCAATGAGGCACACTCAGCCCGAATTGAACTCAAGCCTCGAGATTAGTGATTTTCCATTATCGACTATGTTGTGCACGGTATTTTACTGGAAGACATAAAAGAAAGAGATTCGGTATGATGAAGAGCACCGAGATCCTTTTATAACACGGCGACCTAAACACTATATCGTCGCGCATACGACGGTTTGTTACTCCGATGCCTTTCGACCAAAAAGACAAAGGAAGCTCTTAAAGAAGCGCATGACGAAACCTGTGGTGCACATCAGCTCGGTCCCTAGCTCTGTGATCACCTCAGAAGAATAGAATATTATTGGCCAATCATGGTTAAGGACGCAGTTGAGTACGCCCGATGATGCCACGTATATCAAATATATGTGAATTATATGCATCAACCCTTGGAGCACTTGTACCATTCGACTACTTCATGGTCATTTGAAACATGGAGAATGGACATAGTGGGTCCTATTTTTCCATCAACAGCCAAAGGTGATCATTTCATTTTGGTAATCACCGATTATTTCTTAAAGTGGGCCGAAGCAGTTCCACTCAAAAAAGTAAAGACAAGTGACGTCATCAAGTTCATCAAACACCATATCATATACCAATATAGTGTTCCAAGACGAATCGTGCATGACAACGGCCCTCAGTTTGTTAGCAATACCTTCATTAAATTTTGTGGAAAGTTTAGAATTCAAAACGTCTCATTAACGATATACAATCCTACTGCAAACAGGTTGGTTGAGGCATTCAACAAGACGATCATAAAGATTTTATCAAAACTCGTGAGGACCAACAAGCAAGACTAGGACGACAAACTTTGTGAAGCTCTTTGGGGTTATCACACCACAGTCTGTATGTCCACTGGGGCAACCCCTTATTCTCTCGTGTATAGATGCGAAGCCGTCCTCCTGTTGGAGATTCAAATTTCATCCCTTCGTATTGCCCTAGCAACAGGAATGACGATAGAGGAACAAAACCAGAAGCGTCTTAAAGAACTCAAGATTTTAGATGAAAAATGCTTTGAAGCTCAGCAACAAATTAAGTTCTACCAAGCTTAAATTTCTCGGGCCTTTGACAAAAGAGTCTAACAATGGAGCTTCAAGGAAGAAGACTTGGTTCTTGTCGTTCGGTGACCGATGATTCTTAACTCCAAGAAGAAAGACAAATTCTAACCCAAATGGGAAGGACCGTTTGTAATAGAGACGGTCTACTCAAACGGTACATATCGTTTAATCACCCAAGATGGTGACAAGCTTATGATGCTAATAAATGGGAAGTTTCTGAAAAAATACGTTCAGGATAACCTATTTAACGGAAAGTTCATGGAGAATACTATGCACGATATTCTTAAGGATAACCCGAGATCATCTGATTATTCAGATGAAGACCACTCATCTGAATAATTCATCCTTAATCATAAACAAGAAGTGATTAAGAACCTCCCATGATGACTATTTAATACTTTCCAAAATGATTAAAACTCTTTCACTGTGACTTTCCGAGCACTCTTTCGTAGAGATGAGATTTAATGACCTCATTCGGTCAATCTTTCCTTATGAAACTCCAATGATGCACCTGCGGAGTACTTGACGATTCATAGTCCTACACCACAAGGTCCCTCACTGATCAAATTAACTGACAGTGGGTCCACCAAAATTCTTTCGGCTGAGTCCATCCAGACTCCCACTGTGTTTGTGCACTTAATATTCCCAATGTTAAAGTCTCAACACTGTTTTCGGTAAAAGTTGCCTTCATTGCTGAACTCATTATAATATTAGTCTTTACAAAGAATTCAGATCTTAATCAAAAGAAAAGATGAAAAATTACAACTTTCTCGAAAATAACACAAGATCCGTTCGTCGTCTCTTGCTTGCGTGGGTCTTTAGCGTATGACGGGGATGTCGATATCCGTGGACTACCTGGCAGTCAGATCAGGTTCAGAGCTTCGTCGATCCGCGAGGAGATCTAGAAACAGAAGCACCTATCTCGACAAAAGTGAGATAATTGCTCTTCTTAGAATTACCACAACGGGATAATCCTAAGGATCGGGTACGGGTGATGCAGATCTGAGGATTCTCGATCTCTTGCGTTGAAGAACTTGATCACTCTTCAGTCTGGCAGGGCTTCGCCAATTCTCCAAAACTCCAGATCTGAAAAAATGAGGGTCTAAGGCTTATATTTATAGGCTTGAGGGGTTCCGGGCGGTTAAAATCACATAAAGGCCCAATTCTGTATTGGAGATACCCCAGGGTGTCTCCACCTGAGCCGAGACACCCCAGGGTGTCTCGGCCTTGGCCGAGACACCCTAGGGTGTCTCGTTAGTCCGAGACACTCCGTTATGGTGTATTTGTCTGTTTCCCTGTAAATCCTTCGTCCGAACTCGGATTTGAGTGATTCAAAGTACGTTAGAAAGTCGACGGGGAGTTCTATCAATTCTGATGGTTGGATCATCTGAGACACGAAGGGCGTTATTCCTTTGGTGAACATCGCGGGGCTCCCGATTAGTCTGTACCTTCGTTATTCCGAAATTCTGTTAGTTCACGTAGTTTGTCGATTCACTTCAAGCGTTCACCGACATCAATCGAACTCCTGTGAACCGGATGGTGACGTTCATCGTCGTTTCTTAACACTGAGCTTTTTATGGAGACCTATAGGCAATTTTCGATGCCTACAGATACCCCCTCCAAAGCGTTCCAGACTCGTTTCTTTTATAGAAGAGGCTGGAATACTTTGGATGTGATTGGTCCAACCTTCAGTCGGTGTAAAGGACCTATAGTTAGCTTCGATTCTTGACTTCTTCGATTTTTAGTCTACTTGATGCTTTGACGAATAGCTGAAATCTTTCCGGCGCTGCGTTTATCGCCTGGCCGTCATCAAAGTCTCAAATCTAAAACTGATGAGTCGAGTTTGGCTCGTGTCATTGAGTTGACTTTGTGATCGCAATGCGTTGACTGGCGTTGACCTAGGGTTACGCGTTGACCGGCGTTGACCCTAGGGTTTCGAACGTCGAATGTTGACTTTTTGGTCGCAATACGTTGACTGGCGTTGACCTAGGGTTACGCGTTGACCGGCTTTGACCCTAGGGTTTCGAACGTCAAATGTTGACTTTTTGGTCGCAACGCGTTGACTGGCGTTGACCTAGGGTTACGCGTTGATCGGTGTTGACCCTAGGGTTTCGAACGTCGAATGTTGACTTTTTTGTCGCAACATGTTGACTGACGTTGACCTAGGGTTACGTGTTGAATGTTGACTTTTTGGTCACAACACGTTGGCTGATGTTGACCTAGGGTTACGCGTTAACCGGCGTTGATCCTAGGGTTTCGAACGTCGAATGTTGACTTTTTGGTCGCAACGCGTTGACTGGCGTTGACCTAGGGTTACGCGTTGACCGGTGTTGACCCTAGGGTTTCGAACGTCGAATGTTAACTTTTTGGTCGCAACACGTTGACTGGCGTTGACCTAGGGTTACGTGTTGACCGGCGTTGACCTTAGGGTTTCGAACGTTTGGTGTTGATTAGTATTGACTTTGTCGAAACGTCCAAACAATCAACGAAAATGGACGAAATCGGGTTTCAAAAGGGAATCCGGGGGCTCGTATTGGGTTGAGACACCCGAGGGTGTCTCAACCTTGGCCGAGACACCCTTGGGTGTCTCGGCCAAAACCGAGACACCCTAGGGTGTCTCGGTTCAAGGCCGAGACTCCCCCCCATCCTTTTTTTCTTTTCCTTTTTTGTTTATTTCCTTTCTTTCTTTCTTTTTTTATTTTATTTCCTCTTTTGTTTTGGTCTTATTTCCTCTTTTGTTTTCCCCCTCTTTCTAAATTTTCAAAAGAGAATCCTTTTCCCTCTCAAACTCCTTCTTCCTCCTTTCATCCATACACCATTATTTCTCCCTTTCAAGAACTCCACACCCATTAAAACTCCTCTCTTGAAAATCCCTTAAACTCAAGACAATTTCGGATTTTGGTGCTCCCCCTTGGCCGAAATTCTTCTATCCTCAAAGCTAGGGTTTTCCTTCTTCATCTTCAAGCTCAAGAGAGACCACTTGATTTGGGTAAATTTCCTCTCACGAACTCTTTCATTTTTTGATAAAGATTGAAGTTTTATGTTTGTAATGAGGGTATGCCATGAATTTACATGCCAAGATCATAGCTTTTTGTTCTCATGGGTTGGACTTTATGAAAAGATAGGCTCTTGATGATGGGTTGTGAGTATGGACCAAAATTTGGTGGTTTTTGTGTAAAAGTGGACTAAAATTTGAGGGTTTTTTATGCAAAATGGGCTAAAATTTAGGACTAAAATTTTACCCTCCCTTTTGGCCAAGTTTGAAAGGTACTTTTGTGCAAAAGAAACGACATTGTTCGAAGGGTTTATTTGCAAAAAGCAACCCGAAACTTGTAGAAGGGTATATTTGAAAAAGGGCTGAAATTTTAGGACTGAAGTTCCAAAAATTTAGACCACAATCCCTTGACCAAAGTTTTGAGGAATGTATATGAATACTAGATCGAAAATTTGTGGAGGGGTCTATTTGCAAAATTAGCTAAATCTTACAAAAGGGTTTATTTGTAAAACTAACCAAAATTGTGGGATGTTGGTGTGCTAGATGAACAAATATGATGACCATGATCGAATTCGAGCGTGTCCTTGACTAGAATTTAGCCTGGAACACGAGGGGTATTTCGGGTGTTTCACCAAAATTTATCATGATCATTGTTTTGCATGCATGAAATTTGTAGGTTTAATCAGACTTCAACTATAAAATCCTATTTATTCATAGGATTTTAGTTAAAGTTCTTAATTTTCCTCTTAAATTTCGGATATTCAGATTCATGACTATACCTGACCTGTTAATTTCCATCGCAGATTCTCGATGTCTCCACGTCGTCATCGACTTCATAGGAGTAATTCCCTTTCGCAGCATAGCGAGGAAGAGGTTCCCACGGCATCTTCTCCAGCGGCATCCTTCTTTGGGGGTGAGAATTTATATTTTCTGTGTCCCTGATTGATCCCTTCGTGGGTCATTAAGGAAGAACCGACACCCTCCTTCGCGGGGATCGAGGTTTCGGAGAATTTGCTATTCTGTTACATCCTCATTTGGCCTCTTCGCGGGTCATTCGGGAAGGGCCGACACCCTCCTTCGCGTGGGTCAAGGTTTCAGACTTGTTTTGCTTGGTCAACTCAAGTCTTCTGGTATATTGGGGCGATTTTGTGTCATCTTACACTTTGTAGGTCGGTGTATGTTACCACGTTATTTACGTGATGATGCATACCGTTCTACCAGTGTAGGACACTCAAAATCGTCTCTCCAACTTCTCCTTGGATGATCTTATCTTACTCTTTATGAGATGGATTTAATTTCTGGATAATTTTCTAACTCTATCTTTTTTTTTGCAGTCGAATTTCCCCCGGGCAGTCTCCCTCCTCATGCCACCACCGGTTGTAGTGGGGAGGTTTTCTCTTCTGTATCCATCGTGCAGGCTATTGGTCCGCTTTCCCGGTTTGATAGAGATTGCCCTGACGAATCTTGTCATTTGATACGGGATGGAGGACGTCATTGCTTGCGCCAGCTGATCACGGATGTTCCTTTTACCGCGGATTCTATTTCTACTCAGGCTTTAAAGAAGCCCAGTTTTCTGTTCGGAGATCATATTGAGGATCCTAATAAGTTGATTCTTATTGATGAGCATTGGCTGAATAATGATGAGGGAGCTCTCCTGTATATCCCTTCCATTCCTCGTCAGTATTCTTTCACTCATTTGGAGGGACAGGCCGTAGAGCAACAGATGTCTTGGCATCTTACCGATGATGCTGAACGAGTTCGTTGTGGATATACCTCCCATCATAAGACTCCTGGTTCTGTTGGGTATCATCATATTCGCGGTCTTCGACCAGGGATCATGGGTCTTAATACCGCACCCCCAGGTGAGGTATCAGCAGCCGCTCCTACTGTGAAGAATCGTCTGGCTCATCTTGGGAGAAGGTTACCTCCACCAGATTTTAGATGCTATGGTTGGGCTTTCTCACAACCCAAGGGATGATGGACACGCATGACCAGTTACGTCTTGGGACGTTGGGAGAATGATTTGAAGAGTTGTGGGTTGTACGCACCTATACGAGCTACTATGTATGGACTCCCGGTCAGCTGTCGCCATTTCTTAGCATTGTTGGAAACATACATGCCTGACAGTAACACGTTTCTGACTAACGACGGAGAGTTAGGGTTGGCTTTGCATGAGATGCATCAGGTTTCTGGCCTTCCGATGGGGGATTGTCCGTACCAGGAGTACTTTCCCTCGAATCAGCAATTGGAGTGTTTGAAGAAGGATACTCCCGATATGTACGATACTCTTTGGGATCTCACTTGCCATTATCATACCTCTCTGATCAAGGTTTCTACTCAAGCGAAGAGGAGAAGGCAGGTCAGCTTGAAGCAGTTTGCTGTCTGCAGTTTGCTGTCTATTTGTTCCAGCATTTGGAGGGGAATTCTGGCGAGTCCATATGTGAGTTAGACATCTTGTCACCTACTGCCATCAATGAGTTGATGGAGAAGGCTGAGGCTTGCTCTTACACCCTTGCCAGTGCTGAGGGAGCTTTTCCTGCAGGAACCAAGTTTCGTACATTCCTTTGTCATGCACAGAAGTCCATTGAGCCCCGGACCCTGCTAGCAGGCTACCTTGCCCTCTGGTTGAAGAAATGTGTCATTCCGTATCAGCTTTTAGATGCCTTACCTCTCGAGGTGCTCTTCCCTGCAGTTCAGCTAGCTTATGGGAGGGAGCTTTCTCTGCTCCCAGCGATGGTTGCTGGCATCCATTGTGGGCTTAGGTATCTGGTCAGTGGTTTTGCGCAGGTGGGTTCTGAACCATCGACCGAGCTTATTTGTGTGAAGGTCGAGCTTCCTTATGCGTATCTGATGGCGTGGCTTGTTCTTCACCATCCTGACTTGATGTCGGCGCCCAATACTGTTGATGTCCCTGTTCCTCTCGTGCAGCTGTTGGAGAGGAGCAAATGGCTCGGGAAAACATTCAGTGATGTACAACGAGAGCTTCAAGTTCGTAAGAGCTGGGAGTTCTTCAAGTATTTTCCTCACTTTTCGGGTCGCTATGGTGATGTGCTGATTGATGAGGAGAAACCCAGAACTAATCGGACTGCTCTCGATGTTGGTTGTTTCCGCTGGTTAGTAAACATCCGCGTCGGGTATCTCGTTCTCCGGGTGAAGAATCATTGCCACATAGAGCCTTATCTTCCCTGCCGTTTTGCTCGTTAGTTTGGCTACGACCAACTATATGTTGGGAATCCGAGCCGTGGTTTGAAGGTTGAGGGAGGGCTTATTGACGGTGTCCAGGCATGGCTATGGACTATGGTGGGCTGCACTAGAGCCCATTTTGCTCTTCCTTCATATAGGCGTAAACCGTTGATTACTTTCCTCAGTTGCAAGTGGTTCTTTTCTGCCAATGAGTCCATAGGTGTGAGGAGTCTTTCAGAGTTACAGTCTGAGCACTTAGTTCAGGTCACTATGATGGCTGCTCGTAAGGCTGAGCTTGCTAGGAAACAGGGGAAGAAGCCTGCCAAACCTTCTCTCTCGAGCAAAGACTGGATGGAAGACGATGAAGAGCTCATTCCTACTGATGATGAGGACGAGACTTCTAAGGAGGAGTATGTGGATATAGATACTGACAAAGATCTTAATGCAGGTTTGTCATGCTCTTTAGTCTTCTTTCTCAATTTCAATTGGTATCAACGAAAGATCTTGTTTACTTAATGAAACGACCCTTATCACCTCAAGTAGGATAGTCGACGATCATGAGTCGCTCGCTTCTCATTATGCGAGATCCAGGCCTAGCGGCAAAGCTCCTACACAGGTTGAGACGCGTGGCAAGTCCGTGCACGAACGACCCGTTGGTTCTATGAGGGCTAGTATTCCGAAAAAGAAGAAGACCGCTCATAAACCACACATCGGTCGGCGCCCCTATGGAATGGATCTAGGAGACATCGCTGACGTAGAGGAAGGTAATATTTTATCATTTTTATTGCTTTAAGATGATTTACCTTCTGGGATTCGTAATCATGTTTTATGTTCCAGGACTCTATGAAGAGGGCGAACTTCCACCGGATCCTGTATTCCCTGGTTCTGATAACCTGGATAGCTTCATGCAGCAGATGTGTGACGCCATTCGTGACGATTCCATGGATGTCGATGCAAACATTAATACTGAGCAGGTGAATAGTGTTGAGCCCATCATTCCATGTTCAGGTATATCTACATCCGATGATACCCTCCTCGAGTAGTATTTAGAAGAGTTAGGGAATTCATGATTCATTATATTTTTTTTGTGCTTGGCTTCCATTCAGATTACTTGAAGAATTCAAGCATGGAAAACGAATCTTCTGTTCCTGCTGCAGGTATTTCTGAGCTTTCCCTTCTTTCCCCATCTTCTTATACATATATCCAACACTTAAATTATTCTGCAGGTGTCGCAATAGAGAAGCCAGTTGAGGATAAAGCCTTTCATGATGTAGGCTTCGAGGAACAGCGGTGTGCCTCTACACCGAGTTTCTCGGGACCCGACGTTGGATTATTAGTCGACATGCTGGCTGAACAGGCCACCAGAGGAACCGTGGGACCACCCTTTGAGAGTGATTCATTCACAGGTATTTATCTGATTCCCTTCATTTTGCTTGATCTTTTTTTTGACTAATGAAGGATTAATATTACAGTACCAGTTATTGGGACTGATTCAGTAATGATCCCCGGCATGTCTAGTTTACCTCGGAGTGACGGACTTGTAGGTATGCATACGATCTAGGACGTCATGTTCCTTTTCATTTATCTGATTTTTTTTTACTAATAGAGGGGTGTAATCATAGGACCAGCCACTGGGACCGATACCCTTATGACTCCTGGCACTCCCCTTGCATCTGAGGATGATGGACTTGCAGGTATGCACACGATCTTATCATCCCGGTTTTCCTTATTTGTCCAAATTTTCGTTTTAACTAATAAAGACGTGTAACTCTAGGACCAGCCATTGTGCCTGATGCCACTACAGTTTCTGAGACCGATAGTTTGCATAAAAGCGGTGTCTCCCCGCCACAGCCGAGAGGTATAATCGATTTGCCTACAGGGGTTGATATACCCTCCATGACTACTCCTGCCATTATCTCAGAGCCTGTCGGACCTCAGCCCGAGGGGACCTCCATTGGTGTTGGTAAGCTCGGAATTTGCCTTTAAATTTCCTTATCGTATTCGATAATCTCTTATCTTTCCACACTGTTGCTTGTAGGATCTCGATCCTCTCTATATGAGCATGTCCACGCCCTTTTGGCCGATACTGATCCCGATAAAGATATTTTTCGTACAGACCTCGGCCTTTTACCGTCTTTTTTAACGACATGATCGAGAAACTTCTTCATCGAGGATATTGTTTCGATCAGTTCAGGCGTTCCTTTTCTCGCCACATGACGATGTTCAGAGAAGAAGGATATCCAGAGTTGGCCGATTCCTTCACCACCGATTTTACTGTTCTGGAGTCGGAGATCCGAGAGTTGAAGGAATTGAAGGCTAATGGGGCTTCTTCCTTCGTGTCCTCTCAGATGGAGCATAGGCTGGTACAGTAGCGCGACCTGAGATCTTCCATCGACCGTGAGCTTCAGTCACATGAGAGTTCTGTTGCGCAGCTGATGGCTAATGTGGCGAGGAAGGATACAGATAGAGCCGGATTACTTAGCTCTTTGGATTCCAGTCGCGAGGAAGTGGCTAGGTTGTGAAAGTACCCTAATGCCGCTACGAAGGAACCCTAGAGGGGGGTGAATAGGGTTTATGCTAATCTAATCCGATTTATGCTAAATTAAAACTTATTAATAAATATATCCTAACAATGATGATATTCAATATGATATATGCAAGGATATATATGCAAAGAGAGAAATAACAAGAAACAATGTAAACAAATAGTGGACAATGAAAACAATAGATA
>BQKN01000580.1:72011-89399 GCA_022839385.1 Asparagus kiusianus
ATCAAAACAAGATTAGAAGATGTAGGCTCATAACATGAGACCTAACAGGTTGAAGGAGGTCTTGAAGCACGCCGAGGAGTCCGTTACTATTATTGCAGAAGACCTGGCTGGATTAGAGCGTTCTCGTGGACAGGCACTCAAGAAGCTAGGATCTACACAGGAGAGATTGATGAAGTTAAAGAATGAAGCCGTGAAGATCTTGAGTAGTTCTGAAGAATCTGTCCGAGCTGGTCTGCAGGCAGAACTTGAGCAGATTTATATAGATAGGCTTTCTAGTTTAGAGTCTCATGTTCTTAGCCGCCAACTGCCTTCAGGCTAATAATCTTTTCATTGTACGCTTTGACCTGATCTATTAATAGAGACTCGGTGTTTGATTCCTTTATGATATTTCTTTATTTATTTTGAACCCAGCAATGATAAGATTTACAGGATTTTTGGCAAACCCCCAGCCATCAACGGGTTTGATATACCTTTACCGATTACCGTTTGAATCGGGCTAGCATGTGAATTATTAAAACCCGTCTCACATGTAACGTTGCGCTAAGAGAATTGCTTTTCTTAGACTTAATGCTATGACTTTGAATACATAGACTTTGCTATTTTTTATGGGAAAAGGCACCCAGCAACGCGTATTAGGCGATGACTTATCCCTACTTAGGATTCGGAATAAAATTCCCCAGACTTAAATTCTGGTGTCTTCTTCAATCGGTAAAAGACTAAACCGGCAACGCGTGTTAGGCATAGACTTTGGGATTTTTAGCAAACCCCCAGCCATCAACGGGTTTGATATGCCTTTACCGATCACCGTCTGAATCGGGCATGTGAATTCTAAAACCCGTCTCATATGTAACGTTGCGCTAAAAGAATTGCTTCTCTTAGACTTAATGCTATGATTTTGAATATATAGACTTCGCCATTTTTCATGGGAAAAGGCATCCAGTAACGCGTATTAGGCGATGACTTATCCCTACTTAGGATTCGGGATAAAATTCCCCAGACTTAAATTCTGGTGTCTTCTTCAATCGGTAAAAGACTAAACCGGCAACGCGTGTTAGGCATAGACTTTGGGGTTTTTGGCAAACCCCCAGCCATCAACGGGTTTGATGTGCCTTTACCGATCACCGTCTGAATCGGGCTAGCATGTGAATTCTAAAACCCGTCTCACATGTAACATTGTGCTAAAAGAATTGCTTCTCTTAGACTTAATGCTATGATTTTGAATACATAGACTTCGTCATTTTTCATGGGAAAAGGCACCCAGCAACGCGTATTAGGCGATGACTTATCCCTACTTAGGATTCGGGATAAAATTCCCCAGACTTAAATTCTGATGTCTTCTTCAATCGGTAAAAGACTAAACCGGCAACGCGTGTTAGGCGTAGGCTTATCCCTATTTAGGAGTCGAGATAGAGTTCCCCATACATAGAATGTACGGATTTGAGGTGGAAAATTGTGTCTTTTTCTAGGGTAAAGACGTACCGAAAGATGGAAGAGGAAGAATTTTATATTCTATCTCCTAATACTGAAGAGGAAGAATTTTATATTCTATCTTCAGTAGTACAGGGAAACTCGATGTGGGATCTCTACCCCTAGAATCCGGAAAGATGAGACTAAGAGTGGGATCTCCATTCTGAGAATCGGAAAGATTCAAGTAACCCTAACTTTTATAGGATTGGTTGCTTGATCCAAAAGAGTTCTTCATTTATTGAAGGAAAGTTCCAATTTCGACCCTAACTTTTATAGGTTTGGTTGAAAAAGTAAAAGATGAAAGGTTTTCGTTTATTGAAAGAGATAATTCAAACTTAGTCCTAACTATTTGCAGGTCTGACTAAGTAGAGTTAGAGACAAACCTAACTTTTATAGGTTTGATTGCTCAAATTGAAAGTGGACCCCTCATTCATGGAAGGAATCAAGAGGAGAATTTGGCTTTGGCCCTAACTTTTATAGGTTTGACCTGAAAGCAAAGGGAGTGGAATACAAGTAGCAGTAGAAATACTGGTTTGTACTAGCCACTCAATGGAGGATTTTGATGTTAAGTGATCAGGACTTAACACGTCAAGCTTTGGAAATTGCCATGAATTGGCAGACTGAAATTTTAGTGGACCCACTGTCAGTTGATTTGATCAATGGGGGATTTTGTGAGGAGTTGTTAATCTGTCAGAAATAACTCACAAGAATTAGAAGATTTGATAACAACAGAAGGAAACATCCTGACATTTGGAGCTTAAATGCGGATATCACTTTTACAGTGATTGGGTTATCCCTAAGAATACCACATGTGGTGTTCTTCCGGGAACTTCCTGATACATTGGTTATCCTGAAAATACTAAGAATAGTATTTTTTTAGGAATTTGCCATTTATTGGCATCATAAGCCGGTCACCATCCTTAGTGACTAGGCGATATGCGCCGTTCGAGTAGACTGTCTCTACTACGAATGGCCCTTCCCATTTGGGTTCAAACTTGCCCTTCTTCTTGGAGTTAAGGATCATAGGTCGTCTTTTAGTTAAGACCAAATCTCCTTCTTTAAAACTCCGCTGTCGGACCTTTTTGTCGAAAGCTCGAGAAATTCTGGCTTGGTAAAACTCAATATGCTGTTGAGCTTCTAGGCGCTTTTCATCGAGCATCTCGAGTTCTTCGAGACGTTTCTGATGTTGTTCTTCAGTCGTCATCTGGGTTGCAAGAGCGATCCGAAGAGATGGAATTTGTATTTCCAAAGGGAGGATGGCTTCACACCCGTACACTAAGGAATATAGGGTTGCGCCGGTCGGCGTACGTACCGTAGTACGATAGGCCCATAGAGCCGCGCCAAGCTTGTCATCCCAATCCCGTTTATTATTCTTCACGAGTTTTAACAAAAGCTTTATGATAGTCTTGTTGAAGGCTTCAGCTAATCTATTTGCTGTGGGATTGTAAGCTGTTGACGAGACATCCTGAATTTTGAACTTCTCGCAAAACCTGATGAAGGCGTTGCTGACAAATTGAGGACCGTTGTCATGTATGATTCGTCTTGGGACACCATGCCAGTAGATAATATGGTGTTTGATGAATGCGATGACATTACTGGTCTTAACTTCTCTGAGCGGTACTGCTTCAGCCCATTTGGAGAAGTAGTCTGTGATTGCCAGGATGAATCGATCACCTTTGACTGACAGGGGATTTATAGAACCAACAATATCCATTCCCCAAGTCTCGAACGGCCATGACGTAACTGAAGGATGCAAATGTTCCGGAGGTTGATGCATATAATTCGCGTGCACTTGACACGCATGACACTTTCGGGCATATGCGACTGCTTCACTCATCATAAGAGGCCAAAAATATCTCATTCTTCTGATGCGATCATAAAGCTTGGGACCGGGTTGGTGTGCACCACAAACCCCTTCGTGTGCTTCCTTAAGGACTTCTTCAGCTTCTTTTGTCGATAAGCAGCGCAACAGCAGGCCATCATACCCCCTGCGGTATAGCGTTCGATTCTCTGTATTATAGTAGAACATTGATGCTCTTCGTCGAATTGAGTCCCTTTCCTTCACATCTTCTGGTAAAATTCCATGTAAGACGTAGTCGATGATGGGGAAACGCCAATCTTGGGGGTCGAACTCGAATTGAGTTGCGTGTACCTCTTGAACCTCTTCTTCTTTGTCCTCTTCATCGTAGAGTGGCACCAAGAGTTGATGAGTTCTTACCGTAACAAACTGCTCTGTCCTAGGAAGCTGTGCCAGAGATACGGCTAATGCTGCTAGTGCATCTGCGTAGGTATTCTGTAATCGCGGAACGTGTTCGATGAAGAATCCTTCAAATGACTCCGCTATTTCCACTGCCATCTTATGATATGGTATTAAGTCCTGACTCTGGACTTCATACTCTCCTTGGACTTGCTTAACTATCAGTTGAGAAGCACCGAAGGCTTCAAGATACTCAACCCCTAGTTCTTTAGCAAAATTGAGCCCTATGATCAGCGCATTATATTCGGCTACATTATTCGAGCATGGCTCGGTTAACGAGTAGGCTCGATGCATCACGTGTTTTCCTGGAGAAACCAAGACGACTCCAACTCCAAAAGAGACCTTAGAACCTCCAGGGGCACTTGTCACAATAGCTGCTCGGGAAGCGCCATCGAAGTACAAACGCCATACTTGTTGGTGCGAAGTCGTGTTGACTTCGTGGGTTTCATCGGGTAGGTCATCATATATCTCGGCGGTATCCGTAGTTGGATTAGCTGCCAGGAGATCACAGATAGTCTGTCCCTTTGCTGACTTCTGTTGTTTAAAATGTAGATCATATTGGAACAAGAACAAGGTCCATTTTGCTAACCGCCAACTCATGAAAGCTGGTTGCGTCATGAATACTCGGACTGGGTTAACTTTGGAGATAACATAAATGGTCTGTCCCACTAGATAATGTCACATTTTCTGAATTGCAAACACCAAGGCGAGACATTCCCTTTCGATCATAGGATATCTGGATTCGGCACCTACCAAGGTCCGATTTAAGTAATATACTGCCTGTTCGTGGCCGTTATCATCATCTTGTGTGAGTAGTGCACTTAATGAGTGGCTCGTCGCCTTGACATAAATCAAGAACGGTTTGCCCGATTTCGGTGCAACGAGTACAGGAGGTTTCGAGAGATATTCTTTAATACTCTTAAACGCCTTTTGACAAGCGTCGTCCCATACAAACGACATGCCCTTCTTTGTGAGCTTAGAGAATGGTTGGCATTTTCCTGAGAGGTTTGAAATAAACCGACGGATATACGCCAACCGCCCTTGTAAACCTCTGAGTTCCTTAAGGTTTCTCGGAGGTTGTAACTCATTAATTGCCTTTACTTTATCGGGGTCGATGTGAATACCTTTGGTGGTGACGACGAATCCAAGGAATTTACCACTGGACATCCCGAGGAAAGACTTGGTAGGATTCATTTTCAATTGATGAGTCCGCATCAGATCGAACATGGTCTTTAAGTCTTTAATATGATCATTCTTGTCACGACTTTTCACGACCAAATCATCCACGTAGCATTCGACAGTCTTCCGAAGATGCTCCTAAAAAATCTTTGACATGGCTCGCTGATAAGTGGCACCTGCATTCTTTAAGCCGAAGGGCATAACCGTGTAGCAGAAAACGCCAAGGGGTGTTCTAAACGCGGTATGCTTTTCATCATCTGAATGCATTTTTATTTGATTATATCCAAAGAAACCATCCATGAAAGACATCCTCTCGAATCTGCACGTATTGTCGATAATGACATCCGTGATGGGAAGGGGGAAATCATCTTTTGGGCAGGCAGCGTTGAGGTCTCTAAAGTCGATACAAACCCTGATTTTCCCATTCTTCTTAAGAACCGGGACAATATTGGCAAGCCACTCTGGATGTTGCTCTTCCCTAACGAAGCCCGAGTCAATAAGCTTTTAACTTCTGCCTCGATTATCTCCATCATCTGCGAACGAAACCGTCTTTGTTGCTGTTTGATAGGTTTGACATCCGGCTTAATATTTAGACGATGCACCGCTATGTTTGGATCGAGTCCTGGCATGTCTTCATAGTTCTAGGCGAACACGTCAATGTATTCCCTGATAAGAGAGATTAACTCTTTTTTCTCTTCCGGCGGGAGCCTATCGCTAATGAATATTGGTTTCGGATTATCTTCGTTACCCATATTCACTTGGACCACTTGATCTTCGGTAGGAGGTTCTCTTTGTTCAAACCTATCACCGTACTGCATGTTTAGGTGATGAACCCAAGGGTCTTCCCAAGTTGGTATCTGATCGTCTTCCTCTATTGTCGCAGGATCGACCGTAGTCATGTTCGACATCAGCTTTTTGAACATTTCTCCAAGACTAGTGTCGGAATCCCAAGCTGAAGAATCAGAAGAGTACCCGTTTTTAGCTTTATTAGCAATTTGATCGATAACTTGCCAGCAACATTTATCATCAGATGAGGAGACATAGCCTAAGCCTCTTCTGTGACGATAATAATCGTCGGGCTTTCCTTTTGGTACATAGGCCATTCGAGGTGGAACTCGTGGACCTCGACCAAAGCAAAGACCCTCTCCAAGCGTGAAGTCATATCCATACTTCTCCATGAGATCGCGCGCTTTTGTATTATATCTGAATAGATGAGGGGCAGGTTTATCATCATCGTCTTCCTCATCCAAGTAGTGGTCTGGTGACGGAGATTCCCTTCCTTTGCCGTAGACGACTTCCTTTTCACCCACTGTCTTTGCAGGAATGACAAGCGTCGTTCCGAATGGATCCTGTACCTTTTTTTTAGTCATGCAAAATGATTAAAGTGGCATGTACAAGTCAGGGTTATCATACAGTTCTTTAGTGATATTATCGAGACACAACGAGTACTCTAAATATTCATTTATTGATATCTCTTCGGCAAGTTGCCAGTTACAACTACTTTCCGATGATTTATCATCGTCAAGATTGATTACAATGGGTACAATGTCATTAAGTACAAAACCACCATCATAATCAAACCCAGCTTCGGTATCAGCTTCATCCCCGCTGTCCGTTCCTTGGGCCGATGGTTCAGTATCGGATTCGGCGTCGTATAGAAGAGAATCGGTAAAATAGTTCTCCAATCCCTTAAACGGTTGCTTATCCGCGACCACCGTCTTGACTTCATTATTAGTGTCCACGTATTTGAAGCACTGATGAAGAGTTGATGGGACTATAAGATTACCGTGGATCCAGGGTCGACCCAACAGTAAGTTATAGGATGTTTCTGCATCAATCACGTAACAGGTAACTTCTGACTTTAAATCCCCGATCTGGCATTTGATTCGAATCTTTCCTAAGGGTCTAGACCCGCTGGTGTTGAATCCGTAGATCGTAGTGCCGGTGGAGGCTAGCTTACTAGCTGGTATTCCGAGATGATGCATCAATCGGAATGGCATGATACTAACAGCGAAACCCGGATCGACTTGGATCCGGTTGACCATGCTGGAGCCAATGTGCCCGGTGAAATATAAAGGCCGATCATGTTTCGAGTTCTTCGTCTGCATGTCTTCCTTGGTAAAAGAAATGCAGGGGAAATGGTGCGCCGCGAGATTGCAGTGTTGAACCGACGGCTCTGGTTCTTCAGAAGACGGCTTGATTCGAGTCAAGAAAGCTTCAGAGTCGTTCAAGGCTTCCTGCAATGCTTTCCTTGTGTCCTTTGAAAGACGTAATAATTCGTATAGGGTTATCCTAGCTGGTATATTAGCTAACTGCGCCATGATGTCGAAATAGGGCGGAGAGCTTGCACCTCCCGGTTTGTCTCTCCCAATCGGATGATTGAATCGAGACTACCTCGGGTTTTGGGCTTCTTAGCGTAAAGGCTCTTTCCCTTTCTCCTTTTGCTGGACTTTCTCCGTAGCTACAGGTGTTGGGGGAGTTGCGACAATTCCCAGCTCTGCTAATGTCTTGGAGGGAACGGTTTTGGTTGCCCCCTGCTTAGCCAGTTGCTCAGAAGCATCCGGATATTTGTAGTGATATTCATTCCCGCTCCGGGTTACAAAGGTTTCCTGTTCATCTTTGGAAAGTAGGAAGGCTGGAATTATGTCGTCATCTTCTCCTGGAATAGCCGAAGCTCCATAACAAAACTTACCTTTTCCTTTTGACCTTTTCTTGGAAGAGGTTCCAGTCCATTGTTCATCTCCAATCAAATCTGGATGAACCCAAAGAATCTCACCATTCGGGGCTGTGTGTGGCACAAGTCCTTTATGACGTTGTTTGTGAGGATCATCGTTCACCGTCTTCACTGCTGCATTTATTACCGGCTCATGTTGGAACCAGTTCAAGGGAACAGAACCGAAGCTAATCGATACTGCATTCGCACCCACTTTCTTCTCCTTAGGTTGCTTCATAGTGATGACCCCGACATCGATCCTCGACATCGATTAGAGCTTGGATCTTATCTTTAAGGGCGTAGCATGCCTTGGTAGGATGGTGCACCGTTCTGTGAAATGCGCAGTATTTTGGATCATTAATTCTTTTAGCATCTTCCTTATCTTGGACCAGAGGCAACTTGATTTTGTTATTCTCTATGAGGTATTTGAAGATACCGGGAACTTCATCCTCTTTGAACGAATAGATCTTTGGGAATTTCGGCTCCGCGGCTTTTTGCTTCTGGGGTTGTTGCTGCCACCTTGATTGTTGAGGCGCCTTTTATTGCTGCTGTTGCGGTTGTACTTGCACCTCGAATGTTTAGTTTGCGTCCACAGCATTCGCTTGTGTTTTTCCCTTACCCTTAGGAACAAAGTTCTGTTGCGGAGCGTTATTTGTTATTTGACCTCTTTCCGCTTTCTTCCTTTTAAGGAATCGCTCGGCTCGTTCTCCTCGCACTTTTAAGTCCTTCCTGGTCTTCGGTGGTGTCATTCCCATAGCTTCGAGGATGTCCAATGAAAGATTATTGTGACAAGTCTCGAGAATAAAGTCTTCGCTGACCGGATCTCTACAGTTCATTGCTTTGTTTCGGAATCTCTTCACGAAGTTTTCGACCATCTCACCATTTTTTTACTTCTCGTCAAATAGTGTACCGATCGAAATCTCGGTGTCGTCATCGAAGAAGTTCGTCAAAAACATATCTTCCATGTCATCCCAACTGCTAATACTCCCCGGCTTGAGGCGATGGTACCAATCGAAGGCTGCTCCGCGAAGAGTCCCAACGAATGACCGCACCATTAAGGGTTCATTCCCGGAGATTATTCCTAAATGAGACTTAAAATATATTAAGTGTTGGGTAGGGGAACCCTTTTCATCAAACGACGTGAAGTTGATTAAATTGAACTTTGCCGGATATGGAATTGATTCCCACTCCCTTGGGTATGGAAATGGTATGCCGGACCTCTTCACTTCTTGAGCATTCATTAACGCGTTGATTTTGCTCTCTAAGTCCTTCATTTTCTTGTCTTCACTCGTATCTGTCTTCGAGTGGCTTCGGGGAGAGGTAACGTGGTCCTCCTTCGCGTTATCATCCAAGGGACCGCCTCCTTTACTGTTGTTGACAGGAGGAATCTTCCCGTTCATTCTCATCTTGATTCGGATTATTGCGACGACCGGGTTCTCCTTGGTGAGTTGTCAGTGCCGCGATTTGCTGGTCATGCATCTCTCTCATCTGCTGCATGGCCAGCTCCATCTCGAACTTGAAACTTTCCTTCTGCTTAGTCAGAGCCTCTTCAAGCATCTTGGTTACTTGTTCGGCGCTGATCATAAATGACTCGTAGGGTTGTCCCGCACTTGATACCGTGTCATCGGACGCTATAGCCGAGCAAGAATCTGAACCAGCATCTAACACCTCCTCTTCCAAAGGAAGTCCTTTTTGCATCTTTTGGTAATTCTTTTGCCTATTGGTCCCTGATCGCAACCGAGTCATACGCTGGGATACTTCGGCAAACTGATCTGGCCTAAAGTGTCGTGTCGATTTCCCTCTGCCGGTCATATTAACGGACACTTCTGGAAATTCATCATCTTGGTGGACGGGCTTCCTCCTGCGGAAATACCTTGGTTTGGCCTCGGACGCCCTGGTAGAGATTCTCTCAAACACCGAGACTCTTTTTGGGGTTTTAGAACAACAGCATTCCGATAACACTGCTTTGATTATGTTGTCACACAGACAGTGAGGATCCGTGTCTCGAACATTTCTTCTCCGGGATTTATTCGCACCCCCAGCCCTATAGTACAACTCATCAGTTTGATAACTGGAGCAACCCACAGAGTGTTGGCACGCCTTCCTAGGTATAATATTATCATCATCAGACGAATGTGTTTCCCTCTGGGAATATGACACTTTATTGGCGTCTTCAAAAGTCGCTCGTTCAGGTTTACGCTTTTGTGAGCGTGAAAACCTAATAGGCTCTTGAACTTCAACCCGCAATCCAATGCGGTCGGTAACAGGGGCTTTCCCTTTGTTATCTTTCTTAGGGGGATTGGTACGACCCCCAGTTTGGTTTGTTGTTTGGGGACCTTTCAATGGTCCCAATCTCTCCTTGACAGGTGTTTTACCTCGATCTTCTGGTAAAGGACCGAGACGACCCTTCAAAGGAATTCTGGATCTTGTAGGACCCACGTTCTTTCCTGACTCCGTCGGAGGTGCGGGGACAGGGGAAACGGGATCTGGATTTGAAGTAGGCTGGACGATAACTCCGTCCACTTTTGCCTTAGGTGATGGTTTTGTCTTTGGCACCCAAACCCGCTTATGTGTAGGCGGCTTTTTGATCGTCTCTTCTTTCTGCATCTCTAGCGCTTTCTGCAGAAGGACTCGGGCATGTGTGAGTAATGCGCGGCGTTTCTTGATTCGCTCTTCGAGAGTGGAGTGAGTCTTCTTTACATGAACCCATTCATTCGTCTTCGCCTTAGAGGAGAGGCTGGCGATTCGCCGTTGCTGCTCCTGGCACTGCCTTGATTTCAGGTCCTCAGTATAGCGGACTCCGTCCATCGACTCTGCAGCCTTGGCCAATTGTCGGGCGAGGCGTTGACGACGTCTTTGGCGCGCCCTCTTCGACAAAGTTGGAGCACCTTCAGCAGTTACCTTCACGGTGGATGAGAGGTCCGAATCTGCAGCTTTGACCCCTTTGGACGCTGTAGGGACGTCACGGGGCGCAGGTGTAGCAGCGGCAAGGGGATCTTGGATCTTTGAGTCGGAGGTCCCGCGAATATTTCTAGAAGAGGATGCCTTCCTGCGCCTGTTTGGAGAGGCGGATCTGGAGGAGGAGGAAGAGAGGTACTCTTCAAACTTTTGTTGATCGAACTCGTATTCGATCTCTTCATTCACCCGGATCTTGAATGCCGGTTGCGTCACGACAGCCTCGGCAGCGAGGCTGTTGGCTCCCACTTTGGTCGCCAGTTTGTTTTCGGTAAAAGTTGCCTTCATTGCTGAACTCATTATAATATTAGTCTTTACAAAGAATTCAGATCTTAATCAAAAGAAAAGATAAAAAATTACAACTTTCTCGAAAATAACACAAGATCCGTTCGTCGTCTCTTGCTTGCGTGGGTCTTTAGCCTATGACGGGGATGTCGATATCCGTGGACTACCTAGCAGTCAGATCAGGTTCAGAGCTTCGTCGATCCGTGAGGAGATCTAGAAACAGAAGCGCCTATCTCGACAAAAGCGAGATAATTGTTCTTCTTAGAGTTACCACAACGGGATAATCCTAAGGATCGGGTACGGGTGATGCAGATCTAAGGACTCTCGATCTCTTGTGTTGAAGAACTTGATCACTCTTCAGTCCGGCAGGGCTTCGCCAATTCTCCAAAACTCCAGATCTGAAAAAATGAGGGTCTAAGGCTTGTATTTATAGGCTTGAGGGGTTCCGGGTGGTTAAAATCACACAAAGGCCAAATTCTGCATTGGAGACACCCCAGTGTGTCTCCACCTGAGCCGAGACACCCCAGGGTGTCTCGGCTTGGGCCGAGACACCCTTGGGTGTCTCGTTAGTCCGAGACACTCCGTTATGGTGTATTTGTCCGTTTCTGCTGTAAATCCTTCGTCCGAACTCGGATTTGAGTGATTCGAAGTACGTTGGAAAGTCGACGGGGAGTTCTATCAACTCCGATGGTTGGATCATCTGAGACACGAAGGGCGTTGTTCCTTTGATGAACATCACGGGGCTCCCGATTAGTCTGTACCTTCGTTATTCCGAAATTCTGTTAGTTCACGTAGTTTATCGATTCACTTCAAGCGTTCACCGACATCAATCGAACTCCTGTGAACCGGATGGTGACGTTCATCATCGTTCCTTAACACTGAGCTTTTCGTGGAGACCTATAGGCAATTTTCGATGCCTACAAACACGATATTCAAAAATTCAAGCTGTTGATCCATGACAATTAGCAAACCCCTTTTATGTTAAGTTCCTATCACTTAACGCTGAAAACCCTCACCGAATGATTCGTACAAATTAACATTCTCACTGTTATTTGTACCCCACTCTCACTATTCATTTGGTCAAATCTTCCTATAGTTAGGACCAAAGCTAAAATCTCCTCTCGATTCCTTCAATGAACGAGATGTTCATTTTCAAATCGGACTTCCCTTTTGATAAACGAAAGGTCTCCGTCCAAGTTAAACGATCAAACCTATAAAAGTTAGGGTCATCTCAATAACCCCTACCTGGTCAAATCATCAAACTTTAGAACCACAATTAGAATTCCTATTCAATAAATGAAAGGCCTTCACTTTTTCCCCTTCGGTCAAACCTACGAAAGTTAGGACTAAAGTCAGAATTTTATCTCGATAAACAAGAAAGTTATTTTTAGATCAGGTAACCAATCCTATAAAAGTTAAGGTTATCTTGATCTTTTTGATTCTCGGAGTGGAGATCCTACTCTTAGTTTTACCTTCCAGATTCTTGAAGTTAAGATCCCACTTTGAGTTTCTTTTGTAGCAGGAGATAGAATATAAAATTATTTCTCTCAAGCATCGGGTTCGTCTTTCTCCCAAGAGAAGACACAATCTTTCAATAACACCAAAATCCATGCCTACAAAACAATATCTAGAAAAGAAAAATAAAGGCATTCTTGAATTCAATAGACTTTGATAAAGACATAAAAAAATTATGGAATTCATAAAACCACATGATTTGCATGAGCATGCCTACGTACATTTGTGGCTAGCGATGAAAGTATGAAGACAGAAAAAAAAATTATCTTAACAAGGGAAGACACAATAAGGTGAAAGTGAAAATTAGTGGGCATTCAAATACACCTCCAGTCCTCACACACTTATCAAATGGACTTAGTCAATGCACTGCAGCACTAGTACTTTAGAAACACACGGACAAATTTTTGTCTCAATTAGCTGATGTAGAAACGGCGACGAAGTTCAGGAGAAAACAAGCATGAGACATTTTGAAAGCTTCACGATCGACCGCACATAGCGCGACGGTCGATCGCGAACACATGGTTGATCTCTGGACTTTTGGCGGTCGACCATGCTAAAACCCTATAGGAGATTTAGTCTCTGGACTTTTAGCGGTCGACCGCACGATGAGTTCGGCGGTCGACCGCGTAGGGGGTTTGGGCCTGATTCTGTTTTCTGATCCGTTTCATTGTGAGTTCATATATAACCCTAAACGCGTTTTTTAGGGTTATGCTTTGAGAGAGTTTATTGCATCCTTTTATAGGAGAATTGTGAGAGGTTTAAAGAGCTTTGTTTTAGGGTTTTGAGTGATTTTGTAACCCTATTTGTATTTCTCTTCATCTCTAATAGTAAGAACTCTCCCCTCCTTACCCCGTGGACGTAGTCAACTTGCCGAACCACGTAAATTTATTGTCTTACTGTGATTTGTGATTTGTGTTTGTATTTGGTTATGATCTTTCTCGTTGTCTTGCCGTGCACTATTTGGCTTTCAAACTCCGCTGTGCACAATAAGTGGTATCAGAGCTTCGGGTTTGGCTTGGGGCTTGTTCAAAGGATTTGCTGATGGATTCTTATTTGGAGAGTTAGATCTACAACATGGAAGAAGCAACCACATTAGGTTCGTCTCTTACGAAGGCGATACAGAGCCTGGGCATTAATAATACGAAGATTGATGTTCCGAAGTTCGATGGCAAGATCAATTTTAGTTTGTGGATGTGCTAGGTGAAGGATGCGTTGGATGCATAGAATTTGGAGAAGACTCTTGAGTTACAATAGAAACCATCTGACATGGAGGACAAGCTTTGGAAGAAGATGAACAGTAGGGCTTGTGGAGTTATTCAGCCATGCTTGACGCTAGATCTTATTTATGATGTGATGAACAAGACTTCGGCAAAGAGATTGTGAAAAATGCTCAATGGGAAGTATCTTATGAAGAGCATTGAGAATCTGCTTCACTTGAAAAAATGTTTTACCAGTTTAAGATGAAAATGGGAGTTTCCATTAGGGAGCATGTTAACAACTTCACGAAGTTACATTCAGATATGGCCAATGTGGACATCATGGTTGAAAATGAAGAAAAGGCAATGCTCCTTTTGTACTCGTTACCGGAGGATGATTATGGTACGTTCGTTCTCACTATGATCAATGAAAGAACTACTGTTAGCTACAATGAAGTGGCCTCGACGTTGGTGAATTATGAGTTAGGGAAGAATGATGGCGAATCCTCCGAAAAGGCATCGGGAGATGTATTAGTAGTTCGAGACCGTAGTCCAAACCGCCGCCAAGTCAACCGCTCAAAATCGAAGAATAGATGTGACTATAAGAGTGTTGGTAGAAATTAATATCGTTTTTGTAGAGAAGATGGACATTGGAAGATAGACTGCCCAAAGTTGAAGGACAAAGCTGAGAAGAATAAGGAGAAAGTTGTACAAGCTTCAGAAGTGAATGTTACAAAAGCTATTGGCGAACATTCAGATTTAGATTTTTCAGGCTATTCGTGTTCTGTACTATCGTCGGCTTGCTATGCCGACTCTACGGAGTGGATATTAGATTCGGGAGCCGCATATCACATTTGCCCTAGGAGGGATTGGTTCTCTAGCTTTAAGGAGTTAGAAAGAGGGGATGTCATGCTTATGGATGATAATCATGTATGTCCTATTGGTGGTATTAGTTCAGTCTGGATCAGGATGCATGACAGAGTGGTTAGGGAGTTGAAAGAAGTGAGGTTTGTGTCGTAGTTGATGAAGAACATCATTTCTCTTAGTGTTTTGGAGGTAGCAGGTTATCGGGTGACCTTAGAGGATGCTACTGTGATGGTCATGAAGGGTTCTATGGTGGGGATGCGAGGTGTCAGGGAAAACAACATATACTACTTGAAGGGCAAGACAGTTACAGGGGGTCTAGCAGCTTCTATCACTACGGAGGAGGACACTACTAGCTTATGGCACATGTGTTTAGGACACACTGGTGATAAGTCCCTACAGACATTGGCGAAACATGGGCTATTAAAAGGTGTGAAAACCTACAAGATGGAGCTGTATAAGTATTATGTACTTGGAAAGAAGACTAGAGTGAAGTTCAGCACTACTATTCACAATACCCAAGGTATATTGGATTACATTCACACAGATGTTTGGGGCCCTTTCAAGCTCACATCACTTGGTGGGGCCAACTATTTTGTCATTTTTATTGATGACTATTCTAGAAAAAATTGGGTATATACAATGAAGCATAAACATAAGGTTCTGGATATTTTTGTGGAGTTGAAGAAGAAAGTGAAGTTGTAGACAGGTAGAAAGGTGAAGACTCTTCGTTCAGATAACAGTGGAGAGCACAAGAGTGATCCATTTCTATAGTTTTACCAGGATCACGGCATTAGGTGGCACTTCACAATTCGAGAGACACCGTAACAGAACAGGGTGGCTGAGAGATTGAACCGTACCTTGCTGGAGAAGATGCGATATATGATGACACAGAGTGGATTGCCTAGATCCTTTTAGGCTGAGACGTTAGTTTATGCGAGTCATCTCGTTAATAGGTTATCGTGCACTACGATATAGGGGAAGACCTAAAAGTACCCTAGAGGAGGGGTGGATAGGGTTATGCTAATCTTATTAGATATTAATGTCGATTAAAATTAATTAACAAATATATCCTAACAATAATGATATTCAATAAGATATATGCAAAGATATATGTGCAAAGGGGAAAATAAACAAGAAACAATATAAACAAATAGTGGACACAAAGAACAATCCAAACACAATAAAATGATCACGGAGTTCGGACCTTCTGTCCTACGTCTCCACTCCCCACTCCTGGGAAGAACTCCACTATCAACACACCCGGTTGGGAAGCCAGAACTTCTCTACACACTTGGTTTTCTAGCTCACCGAAAACTCTATAAATCTCTCACAATGTATATACACAAACTAGAACCTTAAGTGTTGGTCCTCAAGTATCACCTCCCTCAAGTGCTCAGCTTTACTACCTCTCTCTAGGTTTTATTACCGACGCCACTCCTCTTGGTATCGACTATGTCCTCACCACACACTCCTCTTGGTGTAAATGTGTATTATAATGTGAACTCTCACAATAAGGCTCAAATATAAGATTTTGTTCTCTACAATAGGTGAGAACACAATTTAGGCTCACTCTCAAGGTTACACTCACCACAACCCTAAATTATACAATATGTGAAAATACTTAAGCTCAAAGGTTATGTATGCAAGCAATGAAAAAATAAAATCAAACTCAATTTAAGTCTAGCAAATATAAATATGACAATGTAAATGTAAATAAGCTAGATAAATGAGTTGAGAAAACTTCTCTAGAACAAGAGAGATGGAGATGTGAAATGGAAAGCTCAAACCAAAGATGATCTCCTCTTCTTATGAAACAATCTTCACAAAATCAATTTTGTAAACACTTAAACAAACTAAAACTCTTTTTAAACTTGTTTTAATACTTCTCTTCTTAATTCAAAAGTGAAATGGTATAGGATATATATAGGATGAAGAAACAAAGCTCAAAACCCAAGTACAATCCAGCAAAATGATAAAAAAAAAACAGAAACTAAAAAAATAACCGTTATAGGCCATCAGTCAACTAACGGGTTTCATCAGTCGACTGATGGGCTGACCGTTGTAGGCATTTTTCAGCTCATCAGTCGACTGACGACCTTTACCAATCGACTAATGGATCATCAGTCGATTGGTCAGTCGACCAAAACAAAATAGAAACATTTGGCAACCACAGGCACTTTCATCAGTCGACTGATCGGTCGACTGATTTCATCAGTTGACTGACCAGTCGACTGATAACATGTATACAGCCTGTTTAGAGCAGAAATCTGATTTTCAAACTACCTTTAAAAATAGCAAACAATTTCTAAAATTTATAAAACCTTGGAAAATAATTGTAGACATGATAATACACATGCTACAAAAATTGGTTTTCAAAAAGCATCTCCCAAATGTGAAATCTCATCATTTTGCAAAATCACATAAGTATGAACATGTTAAAAACTTGATTTTGTCAAAATGACTTAAACAAAACTTTAAAACACTTTAGGATGGATTTAGAGACTTATATAAGATATGAAAATTGTGTAAATAAGTATTCAATCCATAAACATAATATTTTACAAATTCAATAGAATATGAAGCATATATATGTGAAAATGAAGATATGTATTTCTTCATATCTATATAGCTAAACCACAACAATTTATCCACGTAGAAAACAATAAGTATTATATATTTATTTATTTGCAAAATTTTTTGTGGATAAAACACATAAACCATTAAATTGTGTGTGTATAATATTGAGCTTAAGATATTAACACATAAAGTATAAACCCTAAATTCATTTACCCAAGCTTGATAGATCTTTAATATGCTTGACTTGGTTGTGGATGAAACTTTATCTTGAATATAACTTGATGTGAAATGGCTTCATACCGATATTCCGCCAACCTCCATTTGATATAATCATGAATGCTCGATTCCATCCATCCTCCATCGTATTGTTTGTCTAG